>LPNX010127499.1:256619-411321 GCA_001517045.1 Pseudotsuga menziesii
CCCTGTTAAGAATAAGTCATCCACATATAATAACAGGATGATAGGTTCATCTTCTACAACCTTGAGATAAAGGTTAGGATCAGCTTTACTCTTGGTAAAACCCAAAATTGACAGGAAACTGCCATACCAATCTCTGGGAGCTTGCTTCATGCCATAGAGGCCCTTCTTCAACTTACATATATGAGTCCATCTGTCTTCAACTTCAAATCCTTTCGATGTAAAACTCTTCCCTAATCATACCATTAAGGAAGGATTGTCTTTACTTCATCATGGAAGCAACTACCATCATAGTTCTGAAGGAAGTGTACCTTGCTTCCTGGACTAAGTGTCTCTTCAAAATTAATTCCCTCTTTCTTATAGAAACCTCTAGCCACAAGTCTTTCCTTACTTCTATCAGCGACATATTTTATCTTGCAAATCCATTTGTAAGATACCACATGCTTGCTTTCTGGTTTGAGTACTATATCCCAAACATCATCATAACATATTCCATGAGTTCGTCTTGTCAGATCATCAACATATCCTAGTCTTCTGCATTCAACTTTGAAGGTTGGAACCCACTTTACTCGATCCATCAGGAAGCTATCCATCATGTCGTACCGTGTCGAACTCAGATATCTTCTGTAGTCACTCCCCCTGAAGTGGAGTATTATCTTCCTTCTTCATTCTGTATAGGTGATTCTATGCTTGATATATACTGGTCAATAGAGTATGTCATGTCATAATCTATTCTTTTTGAGGCAAATCACGATTCTTGCTTTGTACACTTGTTCTTGCAGATCCATATGGAAGATACTACGTACTTCCCTTTATGTCTCGAAATCATATCATATACATCATTCCCCATAATCAACTATTATTCTTTGATCATAGATTCTTTCATAGCATTTTTTTCTTCATCTTGAGTTATCTCTCATACCCATGGTGGTCTTCATCCTTCGAGGTGGATCTACCACTCTTTGAAGCTCTTTCTTTCGTCATGGTGTCTCTGACCCCGGGAGCTTCAGATTCATGTTTATTGAATTGTCATCACTTGTTCTTCGGAACAAGTCTCATCCTTATTTTCTTTTAGGAGGTTGTACAAGACCTTTCCTACAATTCAAATGCACCAGTTGCATGTTTAGAACTACATATGCATAACAACAAATTCTTATGCATCATGCAACTATTTAGCCAATACAACATTCATCCATATCTCATAGAAACTTTCTATATGCCTTCCATCTCTACCATGACATCATTGAGATTGTGTACTAATCCAATATGTCAGCAAATAGGTTTCATTCTAGATAAGTAACAATGGAGATTTGTATAGAACCATGAGCTACTTACCCATCAAATGCATGCAAACAACACATCAACTGAATATAATCAAATGCATAACAAAACAATATCATTAAATGACAATTGAATACTTATCTTTTGTTTGTTTTGTGGGTAGACTCCTTCTTGATCATTCTACTTCATCATCTTCTTCATCCATGAAATCATCATTTCTTATCCAAATGATAAGATGGATAAGAGGTTCGTCAAGAATTGAGTTCTTCATATTTCTCATCGCTTGAGGGATCTTCTTTGAATGGTGAGAGCTTGATCTTCAATTTTCTCCCATCTTTCTTCTTCTCTTTTTATGAGACGAGCTTCTTCTTCTTCCCAGAGTCAACTGAAAGTAATCACTTCCTTTTGGCACACATTCCTCACATGAATGAATCCCATGATCATGGGAGGCCATTCTCTGCTTCTTCTTCTACCGCTTCAAGATGTTATGCGTTCTAGATCTTCACATTCTTCAACTATTTTCTCAAATCCATCTTCTGAATTATGTTCTTATCTTCAAATAGCTTGATCAAGGAATCAAACATCTTCGGTGTCTTTAAGGAAGACACTTGTGGTACAAGTTGATCCTTGATTGAATCAACAATGATCTTCTTGGCCTTGATCAAGTTCTTCTTATGTAAGGCTTTGAGGCTCATCTCCCTCTAGAACTAGAACCTCTCTACTCATATAGGTGTCCAATTCATTTTCTTCAGAGAGATCAAATACTTCCATGCTTGGAAGTTTTCAACTTCACCAAGCTTATCATCAAGCTGATGTGATAGATCACTTTGAAATGAGAACCTCAAATGCAAATAACAAAAGATTAGATCTTACCGATTTGAGGTGTTCGTCCTGCTTCTGGAGCTGGCTGATCTAGGGTTTGTTAGAGAAACCCTAATTTTCAAAACTTCGAATATTTCAGATTTTATTGGATAGAAAGATAGATCTCTTCAAATGGAGCTGTCCAATGTACTCCTTTTCTAAAAACAGTGGAGGGAAGCTCCCGGAACAGGAAGCCCTAGTTTTCCAATTTCTTCTGCAGAAATGCCTATTACTGTTTCTGTGATATCTCTGAAATTACTACTCCTTTGTGTCTGAAATTTCACATTGAGATAACCCCGCATGTCCTTAATCCAACACCATAGGTTTCATCAGAATTGGTTTCACCAATTGGGATTTATGATCATTTTCCCAAGGTGACCTGTTACAGGACTGTTCAAAACAGTGAAGTTGTATGGCATGCCACATGTCACTGGTTCATCTTCAGGTTCAGAAATTTGGACCACAGAAATTAAATTCTATGCTCTTTCTAGGACATCTTCAGGAATTCCATTTGGACCTCTGTACCCCACGCTACAACAATTCTCCCCAGGTGTCCTGTTTAGGGATGAATTCTGGAAGAGGCTGGAACCCTAACTTGGAGGGATCATATCTCCCAGAATATAGCGAATCTAAGGCTGAATTTTGGACACAGTGTAAATCAGGATTTTATCTTTCGCCTCGGAAATTTTCAACTCTTGTTCCTTTGCCAATCTCAGGATATAGCGAATGTACCAAAACTTAGTAGTTTTAGTATTTAGGGTTTTTCCAGATTGGGATCAAACTAGGGTTTGACTTTCCCGAAGTTTCACCCAACCAAATTTCTTGATCCAGGTCTCTAAAATTCGATTTTGATGAGGAGAACAATCCTATGCTGGGCTCACTCAAAAATTCTTTTTTTCTGTAGAAATCCCTAATTTTCCGCACCAAAACTGAAAATGATCGGAATCAAATTCTGCTTCGACAGAAAGATGCGCCCTTCAATGGAGAGTCAGTCTAGCCTTCTTTTGCTGATCGATCATGGATAGAGACCCAAAAAATAAGAAGCCCTAGATTCTTTAGCTGCACAATGTCTTCTTTCAGGGTGGCTTTGATACCATGTTAAATTTTCATATGCTAAGCTAGATCATTAGTTTTTCATTTCGATTTCATAACAAAAGCATATAAACAGGATCACTAAAATATAGACAAGCACAACCATACAAAAGGAGAACACAAAGATTTATCTTGGGAAAACCCTAAAGGGAAAAACCCAACAAAAGCTTCCTCAATATAGATGCCCCAAAAGATAAAAGATAAAACCAACAAGGAGATCAAAGCCTGATCCTCCTCCTTCTCCAGCTACTTCTCTTCTCCACTAATGCGCTACACAAGTGAGAGTGTGTGTTCCAAATGAGGAGAGGTACACCTCTATTTATATTCATCCGTTCACTTCAATTAACTCATCTGACATGTAGGCTCGAGTTGCACATGTAGGCTCAAGTAACCACACTGGGGTGCTAATGACCCACCTTTACAATTAGAGGGGACAACCTCATGACTCTTATTAGTTCTTTCGATTAGAAGCATCGGGGTACAAGATAATACAAGTGGTTCTCCCGGTAGGACCATTGGGGACCACAAAAGATACATATAGAATATTCTTCGAAGTTACAATATTTCAACAGGTACCATAACTCTAACATCAATTATGTAGAGAATACCGGACATTAGTTCGACGCATTGTCCACCTTTTTTTGTTCAATGCAATTTTAGGCATTGCTTTTTGGATGTTAAGCCGATGTTATATCCACTTTGCTAACGTCTATTTTTAGATGTTTTATTGTCATCACATCTACTTTGCACTTGTATCTTGTTGCATGTTTATATGATATTTAGTCTACTTTTCTAACGTCTCTTTTTAAACGTTTTCCTGTCGCCACATCTTCTCTGCACACGTCTCTCTTTAGACATTAAACTAATGCTTATTAGAAGGTGTTGATGTGGGGGAATAAGTCTTTAACTTCTCTTAAGTGGTGCTTACAGACGTCGCTTAAGAGACGCTAGTGCAATGATGTGTAGTTGACATTTAGGAGGATCCATTTTTGACGCTAAAACCCCTCTATCAAATGTCTAATATAGGGACCCTATTCTGCAGTGTGTAAGTATTTACCTAGACCAACCCATTGATTGATCATGATCCAGTCATTAAGAAGTCATTCAAATATCTACAAACTTGACAAGTCTCTTAGCAATCTTTCCAATACCTACCCTCTTGTTTCTTTAAGTAAGCCAAATTTTAAACAACTATACATTAAGTAACCCCAAATCTTGAAATCTTTTGATGAAAGAGTTGAATAATGTATCAACCTAAGCAACTTGACCCCGTATTTATGCTCTCCCCAAGGAGAAATTCAAGTCACCACCTAATATGAGATTATTTTGTTTAATAAGGTCCATCCTAAATAGCTTCTTCCCCAAGACCACCATCTCAATATAAGGTTCATACAGGTTCAATACTATAATCTCCTTACCCAATTCATGTAAAAGCAATATAGTACCTATACTTGAATCAACTGATAAATAATTTGTACTATAGTAGTATCCAGTGAACCACCCCCTAATTAAACCTCTTGAATAACCATGAGCATCAATATAAATAAAATCCTACTCTGAAAGTAATATCCTCAACTCTATAAATAGTTTCCCTCCATCCCCCAAAAGTTTTTTTCGACATAATAATACTAGGCTTATGAGCTTCAACTAATCTCTTTAGTGCAATATTTTTGAGGAGCTTCCCAATCCTTGATAATTGAGAGATCAACAAATCATGGGAAACCATCTTCAGAGGGGCCATTTACTCTAAGTACCCCTTGTAAGGAATTTTGTTCACCTGAATTAACTTTAAAGTCTATCTTTTCTTGTGCTAAGGATATAAAGGATCTCATTCCTTGACCGGTCCCTTTGATCTCTCTCCCCGGATTCAAAGCAAGGCCTCCACCATAACCCCTCTTCATAAATAAACAAAGAAGACTTCCTAGTTCTCAAGTTGTATCTATTATCACTAACCAAGGTTTCATTCCTCCCAAGGGGTTTTGTATCACAAAGGGTTACAAAAGGTCAACCTTTCTCCCATAACTTCCCTTTAGATTCCAACCCTTAAGAAATATCACATGGAAAGCTAATAGACCTAAGGGAGAAATCCTTTCCAACCCGTGTCCTTGAGCATTGGTTTTCTTCTCCATATATTCCTTGCTGACGGTTCTTTATTCAAGACTAAGAATTTGGCCCATCACCCTTAAACCCACATAATGACATATTCAAAGGTGTTAGACCATAAATTGTCATACCTTATCCTATAAAGACTCCAAATTCAAAGAAACATCCTTAAGGTTGATATCTGGATCTTGACCTGTAACATCTTTGTGCATTTTTCCTTCGGTAAACTTTTGCATTCACACTTCCCATGCATTTTAGAATAAAATCAAACCACCAATCTCTCCATGAAATTTTTTAAGGATCCATAATATTCTCAAATTGTGTAAACCTTGGTGAATCTTAATAATTCTTAAAATTGCAACCATAAAATGTTTGAAGATTTTTTTAAAAATTGTTCAAATTTCTAAGGATGTTATATAGTTTTTGGACAATTTTGGTAATTTTTAGAGAAAAAATAATTATCCCATGGAATTTGAGTGAATCATCTTTGAAAAAAAGGCAATTTGGCGAATCTTTTTTGGGGAAAAGATGTCGAAAAATAATCCATGGGCTAAATTTTGCCCCTAATTTTTTCCTTGGATCTCTCTTATGTAGTTCCTTCAGTATTCAACACAACAAGCTTCTCTTTCCCAATGTCAAGTGACTTAGCTAATTCATCATGAATCTGCTCTTTTAGCAAGTTCAAACTTAGGGTTTTTCTGACCCATCTGTTTTTATTAAAAGGAAGTACACAATCCACTGCTAAGTGACCAAGCCTATGACATCTAAAAATATAAACTACACTCCACAATAATCTTGTACTTGAGAAAAGGAAAACGTGCCCTTTTGAATAAGGATTTCATATGTCAAACCATCTTTGAGGTCGATTCCGACAAGTATCCTACCCAATAAAATATTTTTTGTAACAAGAAAACTCATGTCAACCTCTATATAATGACATAAGGAGATACCAATTTCCTTGAACAAATCCACATACCAATATTCGATAGAGACTTGACAACTTCATCCATACCATAACTTTATATAATATTTTTGAATGGGAATCAAAAGAAGGAAACCAACTTTTTAGCAAGAGGGGAATACAATCTCACTACCAAAGTGATGAAGAAACTTTCTCTACATTTGTGGCTATTGTAAATGTAAAAGCTATACAACCTCTCAAGAGAAAATACACACTAAGAATATAGATAAGAAAGGTTTTCCAATTTTTTTCCACCCATACATGAATACTATTTTCACTAAACCTCCTAACAAATAATCCCCCCATCAAAGTCTACGTGACCATACTAACTACTTCATGCATTTTTATGTCCTCTCCCAGAACCAATCTCACAAGTTTTCTCTTTTGTAACAATTTCCTTCCCTTCTTCTTTTTGACACTAGACCCAATCAAACCACTAGCACATGGCTCCACCACAAAAGAGGACTTTACCTTTCCTTAATAACTGTCCCTCACTCTTGTACCTTTCTTAGAAAAATTTACACAAAAATGTCGAGCATTCCTCCAATACACAGTCAACCTTCAATCTACTTGCATAAAGCTTGACACCCTTAACCAAGTCTTCCCCAAGTATACTCATCCTTTTCTCTTAGGAAGCCCATAAATTCCCCATAATAGATTCTTTGACCAACATAACAACCAATGATGATTTGTGTGCCTTACAAGAGTTAGGTAATCTGCACTCAACACTATCAGATCCCCTCTCGGTAGTCTTCCCCTTCTACAACCCAACTTTCATTCCTAGAGTAGGAACACATCCAACCTCAACACATATGCTACTTAAACCACAAAGAGGTCCAACATCTCAAGTTTGATGAAAGGATGCCTTATGTAGTGGACTTGGATCGTTCAAAATATCCCTTTGCTTTCGATCTGAGTATATTTAGATTACCTGCAATATGACAACCCCTAGTATGCAAGTTATCATCTCATGTCTGACATTAATTATCCACATAAGAACCCATTTTCGAAAGATTTCATGATGTCCTATGTGGGGTCTCAAGAGACTCCATGCGTAAACCAAATTTATCTCCTAGGGTTAGACATGATGATGAACCCTTAGACTATAACAAACCCCAGTAATTAGTGGGTTAACACACATATTAGATTCCTTAATCCCATCTTCTATATAGTTCGGAGTTTCCTCATAATGATCCATATTTAGTGCACCTATGCCCTATAATTAAAAAACCTTAGATAAAAGCTTTAGAAACCCCAACACCATCCTTCATGGCTATAACATTTATCAAGAATAAAATTATTATATTCACCAATTTCATTCAACTCACGCCCCACCTTATCAACCCTTTAACATATTTCCTTTTCCATGGTTGTCCTTTATTTGTTCATTGTATCCTGTCTGCCAACATCTCCCTCATCTCACCGTCGTGCATATTTGTAGGAAAATGATTACTTTAGGCCACAAGCTCTTTCGTTAGCTCCTTTCAATTTAATCTTCAAGCTACCTATATATTTTCATGAGCACTCTCTCTAGTTTTTTCCACAACATCGTCAAGGCTCAACATGTCGATATGTTCTCTACATGATTGTCACCCAACAACCATCCACAACCATGCAAGCCATTTGATTTGGATTTCTTTGCCTTATATTTTTAATACCAGCTCTTGGGTTTCACTGATTGTAGCACTCTCATTGCCACCCACTTCCTACAACAACAACCCTGTGAGTTGTTATCATGAATGACGATCTTTTATAGTGTTTTCAAACAACCTTAAACGTTGAGCTACCTCTCTTGTTTATCGATTGTCTCATTGGCTTAACCCTAAATTCAATGCCCAAGTTTTTTCAACTTCGAGGGATTCCAAGCTGCTTGACTAGACACTTGAGGTGGAGTTTTGAATGTCCAAAACAACCACCAAGTGCAATATTGCATTGATTGTAACACCATGATCAACAAGCGACATCCACTTCCATTATCTATGCAAAGCAGTTGTTGCAACAACCTCATGACCATCTATTTCCTTTCTCATCCATCATCCTGCATGCCATCTTCTAGCTATATACAATGTGGACAAAAAATTTATAAATAAACTTTATTGCATGTAACATCCCTTATTCATAATCTTATCATCAATGCTACACAATAAAAATCATCCCATCTAATAATGTGCATATAAAAATGGTTATGCATTTTATAGTCAAAGGTGATACCTCTATATTTATTAATTATTATTTAATAAATGTATTCTTATGTTATATTTGGTAGGTTTTGGTGGTTTATGATACTTCTTTAAACACAAATTTGGAAGAACCATGTGGTTGAGAGTTCAAATGGGAGAAATTAGGAAAAAAAAACAGAGAAATTAGGAAAAAACAATTGTAACGTTTAAAGGGAGTAGGGGTAAAAAAAACAGAGAAATTAGGAAAAAACAATTGTAACGTTTAAAGGGAGTAGGGGTAATTTTGACGTTTGGGAGGAACCATGGAAAGGAAAATCTAGAAGCAGCCGCTTTTGTGACCCAGTGTTTGATTTATTGAAGTCTGCCTCTGATCGATAAGATACCGCCCTTTTCACTTTGCTCTATTACTGTGGCAGGACATCCATTACTCTACTACTGTGGCAGGACATCAATTAAGAGCCAAACATACCGCCTGTTGATTAATCATATTCTTCATATATGTATAAAGAAGAACTGCAACAGTTGATAATCAACCTATCCCTGCAAAGAATGGATGGACTGGTTTTAGCTCATATGGCTTTTCCGAAAGCTAATAGCAAATAAATGCTAAATGCTCACAACTCCTTGCCCTCTGTAAGGTCTACCCAACAGCCGACCAAAATGAGGTTAATGGGGCACATGGTAAGGAGTAGGCGTAATTGGGTCAGAGGCACATTTCTCCAACATCACCAACACCAGGACTCGATGCCCACAAAGCATCTTCTTCTTCAAAGTGGATCATTACCATTCTTGTTGTTCAAATTCACCTATGTTACCAAGTACCGTGGGCGTGTGATTCATGAAGACGGGGATGGAAAATTCATTGCAGTACAAGTGGAGACACCGCCCATTCTGAAAGACATAAGAGGGTATGCATACCCAAGAAATGATATAATCTGCAGGATCTGCAATATGATAAAGTCCCCAGACTGGAAGTATCATATAGACAATTACATTGACAACATGGGAATAACACTCACCACATTGGAGGTGAGTCATATTTTGAAAGGAGTAACTGATTGTCACAAGGCCCTGGCATTCTTCGAGTGGGCTGCTTCTGCCTCAAGACATAATGGGTACAGGCATGACTGCTTTTCATACAATAGAATGATTGGCATACTGGGCAAGGGCAACCAGTTGGAGCAAATTAGGCAGTTGAGGGATGAAATGGAGAGAAAGAATGTGCAGGGGAATATCTCTACTATTAATATATTGATTGGTATATTTGGGACGAAGGAGCATATTGAGGAGGCCGAGAAATGCTGCAAATTGGCCCACAAGTGGGAGCTCAAGTTCAATGCCTACACTTACAAGTGCCTCTTGCAGGCCTATTTGAGGGCGGGCGATGTCGGCAAGGCCGTGCAGACTTATGGGCACATGCGGCGATCCGGATACAAGTTGGATATTTTTGCTCACAACATGCTTCTCGACTCGCTTGCGAAAGCAGACCAGGTGCTAGAAATTGCTGCTCTTTTTTGTTTGTTTGTTTACTCTTGCTCTTTCACTTTTGTTGAACTTCTTCACAGGTTGACGATTTTTGAATGTTTTAATGGCATTTGCACATTTTCTCTATATTTTAGTTCTTTCCGCCTTTTTGTGGCTAGCAAATTTTTACACAAGGCACATAGAACTGTTAAAAGTTCTTACCAACGACTTCTAACTTACGGGCATTGACAAAGTTTTAACCTAACATATGACCAGTCAGGTTAGATTTTCTGCGCTTTGGAATTTTACTTGATTCCTCGTCTTCTCTTTGTAGCATCCACTCCTTCCTTGTTTCTTCGGTTTCAGGTATTGTAGGCCCTCTTTGGCTTATGGTTATTGTCTAGGTGATGCCCCTATATTTAAAAGTCTTATTACTAAATTAGCATATCCGTATGTTGGCATTTTGTTTTGTTTTGATATGCCATTGTTCCTTCCCTACCTCCCTGATGAAATATAATGGTGCTGATCTGGCATTTTAGATCCAGAGTTTGGCGCTAACAAACCATTTTTGAGGCTGTAAATCCCCTTAAAGCCTTCCAATTTTTCGTGTCTCCTGAAGTTTTTGACTTGTAAGTTTCTCTCTGGTGCTTGTCTTTGTGTCCGTAGGAGCTCAATCACTCATGGTAGCCGACAATTTCAAAATAATTGCTTTTTTTGATCCTCAATAAGGTATGGGCAGACGTAGACCAAAACCTGCAATTTAATCATGAACTTGTTTTTTGGTTGTGAAACACAGAGTGCTATATTACCAAATTACAAAAATATATCATGTACAGTTAAGATATTTGCTCTGTCTTTTAACCCAGGCTGGAAGTGCTAACAGATCAGAGAGAGACCCTTATTTAGAGTTTCTAATATACTTTCCAAGAACATGACCTTTAGGCTTTTACAGCTATTTGAATTGCTCTTTGATCCAAGATGCTATGGAAAACCAAATTCCCATGTGTACTCTTTGCTACCTCCAAAAATATATATTTACATTTTATACCAGAGAAAAGGGAGTTAGTTGTCAATCTAAGTACATGCCAAAATGGCTGAAAGACAGCAGCACGAGTTTGAATCACCAGGAACTCCTCTCCAATAGAGAGTGCAGAAGAACAAAGATGAAAAGTGAAGGGATATGCCCTTCCATAAGGACTTTCCAAAGGCACACTCCCAAAAGTATGCTTCATGTCTTCCTTTTTCCCTACAACACACAAAAACCATCTAGAAGTTCTGTCCTGGCTAACCTATGTTTGCTAGGTAAAACTTTGAATAAGAGCGATTAAGCTGGTTACTCTGAGTTTAGAAGCACACATAGACCTCCTAAAGCATCAATTCTCTTAAGCCACCTGTCTTTAGGTCATTCAACCTCCATTTTTTTATTTACTCTGTGAGCAATTGAAAGCGTTTGCTTGATCTACACATATAATTTGTTAGTATTATTACCGGATGAAATGGCAGTCCGAGCCACCGGCAAGCATATTTGGAGAAAGTGACCACTGTCACCTCAGTCACTTCTCCTAACTCCTTTGGAGGTCGAAACCTCCTAGGGGAGAGCCCTAATTATAACTCTGCAAAAGACACTTAGACACAAATATATCTTGCAAACGTGTGAAGTTAGTGATCAGTGCCTAATGGAGTCAAGAAGATGATATGGATAATGTGAGTACGTTCAAGGATGAGCCAATTGCATAGCTAATTAGTTCCAATACACAGATAACAAGTGCAATACGCAAGAATTGGCAAAGTACAAGTAATTTATCATCACCAAACAAATTTGAAGTGCACATGTACAACAGTGTGAGTATCAGTCATTAATGTATGTATTTATGACAGCAGTAGTTGTTTGGGTATTTATTATAAACTAGTAGTAGCAGCACATCAATATATCATCCCAAGTTATAGTGGCATGACCAAAGGTGAGTGATAACATGAATTCAATGGCATGTCAATAGATCTAGTGATTTGTTACAGCAGTAACCATCCAACATGTATCATCCCCAAACTGTATGTATAAGCTGCAGACTGTATATGAAGGCCACAAACAGTGCATGTAGCTATAAACAAGGTCTGAAAACAATGTATAGCAGCAGTAGTATCACAAGGTTTCACAGTTTTAAACAATGATTTTCCAAACCAAGAGTGTGCATAAAATGTGTTGATAAGTTTGTTAATAATGCAATTTACATCAGTAGTCACTAACCAATATTTGTTTGTTTGTGTGTAGGGACAGAGGTTTAGGACTGATTGAAGGCTAGGGCACCCACGTAGGGTGGGATGCCACTGAAAAGGGCATCCCTGGTGGATCGCTAAGACCAGGGACAGGTCCCAAAAGGCTGTCCAAGGCAAGAGGAAAAGGCTGCTACAGCCCTAGTAGCCAGCCCGAGGAGTGGGGGAAGCAAAGGAGGCATACCGAGGGTATGACAGCCCTTAAAGGGCGGTTTAGCAGGCCGAAAGGGAGTGGCCGTAGCATGGAAGAGAGGGCAGAGGTAAGGGAGAAAGGAGGAGGATGGAAGGACGCAAGTTAGGGAAGCTGGGAGAGGAGAGGAAAGGAGGAGGGAAGGTAAGGCGAAGGTGGGGAAAGGGAAGCGAGGGTCTGGAGAGTGAGGCTGAGGGTGTAAGGGGAAGTTTGAGAGGCTGCCGAGAGGGAGAAGGGTTTAGGAGGGGTAGCAGCAGGCTGTTAGAGCTGCTTTGGAGGACAGTCGAGGGGAGAATTAGGGCGGCGAAGGAAGGAATGAGGGCTTAGGGAAGGAGGAGGAAGAGGACAACGAGGGTAAGCGAGGGTTCTGGAGGCTGTTTTAGGACTGATTTGGGGTATGCGAGGAATAAAGTGAGAGAAAGGGACCTAGGACTAACCCTAACGTAGGCTATACTAACCTAAAATTAACCTTAAACTAACCCTAAACTAACCCTAGACTAAGTTTTGGAAAAAAGGGGTGAAGACAAGGAGAACTAACCCTAGCAAAACCTTAACCTAACCTAGGGCTTCTAAGAGTAATTAACCTACCTCTAGAGAAGGCTAACCTAGGTTTGAAACTAACCCTAAAGCTCAAAGATTTGACCCTAGAAGAACTCCTAGAAAAAGGACGTGCTTCTACACTAAGGTGACTAAGGAGTGACGAAAAGTTTGCCAAGACAGATACAACCCTAAGGGCTACCATTCAGTCCATAAGCAAAATCATTCATCAATCATTAACAAAGAGACATCAAGAAAAACATGGATCCCTCCTTCACGAACAAATCCAAGCATCACCTTTTGAGAAAGAGCCAAAGCCAAGATACTTCAAGAATTCATCATCAAAACCCAGAAAAAGACCTTCCTCAGGAGGAGTCGCCTCACTTCAAAGAGCCCTAAGTAGGGTAGAACAAGTGCATAGTGTTTTATCCCATGAGTCTTGTTTTTAAAAATGAAGTGAGGAGATCTCTTTATATGATCTCACACTCACTTTTACAAAACATATCTAGGCTGACATGCCTTTAAAATGTCAATTTGAAATTATAAAATGTCAACTTAAAATTAAAACAAAATAATAATAAAAAATGGCCTAATGTAGGCTCAAGGTAGGCTACATGGGGTATTTTTCCCCTAGGTGCCAAAAACTGCCAAAATGAGCGAATCACTTCGAACGAAAGACTGGAGTGAGCTGGAGGGAGGGCGTTATACCCCATCTAACCTGAAGAAGGCCTGGTGTGGAGGATAGCTTCCTCTGAGGAAATAAGACCAGGGAGAGAAGGCGCCAGTGTGCAGAAGGACCAGGAGGGTGTCCTAGGTGGCTGTGAAGGGAGACACGTGTCTCGTAGCTGAAGCAAAGGCCACCAGGGCAAGCAAACAAGATACGGGGCCATGTGACTTATTGATAAACCCTTAGGAGCCCCAGACACCAACCACAGGGTTACAAACCCCAACAAAGGGCAGTCAGTAGTGTCATTAAGCCATAGTAATCCTAAAGGAAGGACCAAAGGGCTCGACCATAACCACCATTGCTCAATAACACTCCTCTTGGTAAAAACAAATTGGCACTCTCTCCCCGGGGCACATCTGAAGGTGCGCTGGGTACAGATGCAATGTAACACTAGCTCCAACTGTGGTACGAGTGCTCTTTCCGGGAGTGCTCGAGAACCTGTGATTCTTTTGGTACCTCTAGACCTACACACATCAAATATCCAAAGGAATTAAAAGCATCTAGAGGCAGACACTTCCGTCCTGCCTTGTTCGCAAACTAAGGGAAACAAACTAAGAACAATAACGACTAACTGAATCATGAAAGGTCATCAAATGCAATGCAAAGGTAACAATAATATGCCTGGCTAAAATGCAGTTAACCCTACCTATCCTAAACATGGTAATCAAAATAGATTAGGTGAAATCATACCACCAATGTAACCATCTTAGTAAGCAATTCATACCTGATATCTTACCTTTGTCTTTAGACCCAATCCATGATAATACCTCATCAATGATATGTTGAGTATGTACCAGGATCTTTACTTGGATGAGGAAAGGGAACCAGACCTTTTTAAGAACCTGGAAGACTTGAAATTGGTGCCACGGAGAAACATCGCTCTGGCAAGCTTTGTTGATCCATGCTTCTATTGGACTTGTGTATGGGACACCTCCATCATACATTGGCATCAAGAAATTTTTTTGCCTAAAATTGGTCATTAGATTCTGAGCTTGAGAGGCCATTTGTAAAGCTGGAGCTCACAAATCTTCGTATGTCAGCGGCAACCTGTTTCTGCATTTACTTAAGCACTTCTTTGGGTGTACAAGCATATTGCTTGTCTTTGCCATAATCATGTTAGTATTCCAAATAATCCTTGAAATTTGAAATTGTCAGCTATATAATTCATGCCTTCATGCTTCAAACGAAAAGATAAACAATAAATACCATGAAACTTATGAATGAAAATCATACCTGACCACCTACCTGCCTCGGTCTTGTTGAAATGCATCATTGGGGACTTACCGATATAGGATAGAGTGGGGCTGAACAAATTCTTCAATGCTTCTTTAGGAACACAACCGAGAATAATAATTTGGGCTCACCATAGGCTGAATATCTGCAAGAGAATCCTTTGTATAACATGCTTCCCTGATGCTAGATAAGTATGACGGAGAAATCATGGAGGTATCACTAGAGATATGGGGTCCCAAATTTTCAAATTGTTCATCATAATAAACTATCTGCATATGGTAACCATCTGTAATGTCTGGTGGGGATTCTACTATATCAGCAAAAGGATTGAGCCATTCTTCATCATTAACATCACAAGGAGAAGGAATAATCATATCTCGTTCAACAGGGTCTTCATAGATCACGTCTTCAATATCCTTGCTTGAGGTGGTTGAAAGTTCTTCATCCCAAATAGTGTCAAATTCTGGCTCAATTTGATTAACTTCATCGAGCTATTCTTTGTCACCACAACGTCTGGAGACAACGCTACCCGGTCTCGAAGAATCATAGAGAGGCAGACCCATAAATGTCCAATAACCATCGTCCTCAAAATTTTTGTCATTATGTTCTAAGAGATTTGAGATGTAATTAGAAATTGCTGTGTTGGAAAGGAGAACTCACCCTTTCCTTTTGCTCTTCAACCTCTTCAACTAGGACTTCTGGATCTTCATATATAGGAGCATAATCATATTCGTCTGCATGAGGAGCATCATCTACTCTACTTGAGAGATCATTAGCTTCTTCAATCTGATTTCCATTGTGGATCTCTTTATTGAATAAGTCCTTGCATACTCAACATGAGTTATCCATCTATGTTGTTTCCCAGGGCACCAACATCTACAGAATAGTTCAATCAATTTGGAAGAGAAGATATCTTAGCATTTGGCAACTTCATGAACCAAACACGGGCCTTTTCTTCTTAGTGAAGAGCAAACAATCTCATATAAACACTTTCTTCCGGCTCAACTTCCTCTGGTAAGAACAACAAAAATTTCGCGACCAGGCCTTCAGCATAATCCTCATTTTGACCACTAAAAGGCTTCCATAGTTCATGTGGTAGTCCATTTGAATAACCTAGCAACTTCGATAGGTCAAGCAGAGCGAAATATACTTCCATTTCTGCAACGATTGGATTGTCAGGAACTATAAATTCAAATGGAATATCATCTTCAATTCCTTCGCTAAGACCATCTTGTATTTGACTGTTTCCCAGTGTTTCGTCCCACATATGGTCGATCATGGTCTTTCTTTCATGTTCTTCGATATCATAATCCCAATCCATACAGAATGCATCGATCAACTGCTTGAGTGAAGAAACTTTTTACGAGGAAATCCTTCATACCAATTCCTGACGGTCAAGTTTCCCTCTAAGTGGAGAGATAGCAGGAAGAACTTCATTTTGATGTCTTCATGTACAATATTGCTTGCTTGGAGGAATTGCATGAATTCCCAAACATGTGTTTCCGCACAATACTTATATTGTTGAAATAATGGAAAAAGTGCTTTCCCATCATCTTAAATGACATACTGGTGTGGAATCCCAAAATGCATGAAAAATCTAATATAGCCATCCATAATTCGCAATTGGATGCCGTATCGTTATGCTTCCTTGTCTTTAAAGAGCACTCCTTTTATTTTTCTTCAATTGGAGTCGCTAGGAGAGACTTGCCAAGTTAGCTAAACAAATCTCACCAAAGTACTAAACAAAACAAGGGCGTACCTGAGCTGATGATGATTGAGTTCTTGGTGGAGTCGCCAGATAAGCTTGCAAGGTTAGTCCACAAATATATGCAATAAAAAGAGACTTACCTCAAAACTTATTGATAAATTTCGTTTTGTCAAGGGGTGAATGACTCTAGATGAATCGCTTCAAATTTCAAAATGGTCCCTGCCAACGGCGCCAAAATGTTACCGGATGAAATAGTAGTCCAAGCAACCGTCAAACATATTTGGAGAAAGTGACCACTACCACCTTAGTCACTTCTCCTAACTCTTTTAGAAGTCGAAACCTCCTAGGCCCTAATGATAACTCTGCAAAAGACACTTAGACACAAATATATCTTGCAAACGTGTGAAGCTAGTGATCAGTGCCTAATGGAGTCAAGAAGATGATAAGGATAATGTGAGTACATTCAAGGATAAGCCAATTGCGTACCTAATTAGTTCCAATACGTAGATAACAAGTGCAATACGCAAGAATTGGCAAAGTACAAGTAATTTATCATCACCAAACAAATTTGAAGTGCACATGTACAACAGTGTGGGTATCAATCATTAATGTATGTATTTATGACAACAATAGTTGTTTGGGTATTTATTATAAACTAGTAGTAGTAGCACATCAATATATCATCCCAAGTTATAGTGGCATGAGCAAAGGTGAGTGATAACGTGAATTCAATGGCATGCCATTATAGATCTAGTGATTTGTTACAGTGGTAACCATCCAACATGTATCATCCCCAAACTGTATGTATAAGTTGTAGACTGTATATGAAGGCCACAAACAGTGCATGTAACTATAAACAAGGTCTGAAAACAATGTATAGCAGCAGTAGTATCACAAGGTTTCAGAGTTTTAAACAATAATTTTCCAAACCAAGAGTGTGCATAAAATGTGTTGATAAGTTTGTTAATAATGCAATTTACATCAGCAGTCACCAACCAATAGTTGTTTGTTAGTGTGTAGGGACAGAGGTTAAGGATTGAGCGAAGGCTAGGGCACCCACGTAGGGTGGGCTACCACTGAAAAGGGCAACCCTAGTGGATGGCTAAGACTAGGGACATGTCCCAAAAGGCTGGCCAAGGTAAGAGGAAAAGGTTGCCACAACCCTATTAGCCAACCCGAGGAGTGGGGGAAGCAAAGGGGGTATACCGAGGGTATGACAACCCTTAAGGGCGGTTTAGTAGGCCTAAAGGTAGTGGCCGTAGCATGGAAGAGAGGGCGGAGGTAAGTGAGAAAGGAGGAGGATGGAAGGACACAGGGTAGGGAAGAGAGGAGAGGAAAGGAGGAATGATAAGGTGAAGGTGGGGAAAGGGAAGCAAGGGTCTAGAGAGTGAGGCCAAGGGTGTAAGGGGAAGTTTGGGAGGCTGTTGAGAGGGAGAAGGGTTTAGGAGGGGTAGCAACATGATGTTAGGGCTGCTTTGGAGGGCAATCGAGGGGAGAATTAGGGCAGCAAAGCAAGGAATGAGGGCTTAGGGAAGGAGGAGGAAGAGGACAACGAGGGTAAGCGAGGGTTCTGGAGGTTGTTTTAGGACTGATTTGGGGTATGAGAGGAAGAAAGGGAGAGAAAGGGACCTAGGACTAACCCTAACCTAGGCTATACTAACTTAAAATTAACCTTAAACTAACCCTAGACTAGGTTTTGGAAAAGAAAAGGGGGTGAAGACAAGGATAGCTAACCCTAGCAAAACCCTAACCTAACCTAGGGATTCTAAGATTAATTAACCTACCTCTAGAGAAGCCTAACCTAGGTTTGAAACTAACCCTAAAGCTCAAAGATTTGACCCTAGAAAAACTCTTAGAAAAAGGACGTGCTTCTACTCTAAGGTGACTAAGGAGTGACAAAAATTTTGCCAAGACAAATACAACCCTAATGGCTACCATTCAATCCATAAGCATAATCATTCATCAATCATTAACAAAGAGACATCAAGCAAAACATGGATACCTCCTTGTGTATGTGTTTCACCAACAAATCCAAGCATCACCTTTAGAGAAAGAGCCAAAGCCAAGATACTTCAAGAATTTGTCATCAAAACCTAGAAAAAGGCCTTCCTCAAGAGGAGGCGCCTCACTTCAAAGAGCCCTAAGTAGGGTAGAACAAGTGCATAGTGTTTTATCCCAAGAGTTTTGTTTTTAAAAATGAAGTGAGGAGATCTATTTATATTATCTCACACTCACTTTTACAAAAAATATTAAGGCCGACATGCCTTTAAAATGTCAATTTGAAATTATAAAATGTCAACTTAAAATTAAAACAAAATAATAATAAAAAATGGCCTAATGTAGGCTCAAGGTAGGCTACCTGGGGTATTTTTCCCCTAGGTGCAAAAAACTGCCAAAATGAGCGAATCACTCTGAATGAAAGGCTGGAGTGAGCTGGAGGGAGGGCGTTATACCCCTTCTAACCCCAAGAATGCTGTAAAACCCCTTAACGCCCTCCTCAAAGCAGCAAGAAGGCCCAGCATGGAGGATAGCTTCCTCTGAGGAAATAAGACTAGGGAGAGAAGGAGCTAGTGTTCAGAAGGGCCAGGAGGGTGTCCTAGGTGGCTATGAAGGGAGACAAATGTCTTGCAGCTAAAGCAAAGATCACTAGGGCAACAAACAAGATATAAGGCCATGTGACCCATTGATCAACCCTTAGGATTCCTGGACACCAAACCCAAGGTTAAAAACCCCAACAAAGGGCATTCAACAATGCCATTAAGGCATAGTACTACTAAAGGAAGGACCAAAGGGCTTGACCATGACCACCATTGCTCAATAACACCCCTCTTGGTAAAAAAAATTGGCACTCTCCCTGGGGCACATCTGAAGGTGCGCTGGGTACAGATGCAACGTAATAAGTATAATTTTAAATGGGTTTGTTGTTAGGCCACATGTCACATACCCGGTGGCCTCTTTTCACCATGGAGACCACAAGCTACTCAATTTACTAACATTAGCTGAAATTCTGCTACTCTGATACCACTTTTCTCACAGACCCAACCACCTCTGTAACATTGCTGTGGTGATGGGGAACTCTAATTCTGGATTGAATCTCAACATTTCTGTCTTTTCATCTCAGTTTGAGTGTATTTTGATAATCAATACATAAATCTTCCTTTAATATTGTAACAGACCCACTCTGCTCTTCTCGTGAAAGGATGCTCTGATGCCCACATTAATTATGACGCTAAGTGTATATTTTGTTTTAAAGTGGAAGCAATTACAGGAGCTTGAATTAAACAAATTTCAATGCTATTCATGAATGCAAGCCAACATTCATAGAACCATAAATAATGCAATATTCACATAGGAATGCCAAACTGTAAGCAATGCAACAACTATACAAACATATCAACACATAACCAAAATATAATCCATGGAATTCATTCATAATTTGAGGTACTTATCTCTCAATGTTCTCCAACCAGTTGCAAGCGAAGGGCGTTCCTCCCAGCCATAGGTACTCTGTCAAGCCTGTTATTTCCTTGATAGAGGCCACCCCCGAGCTGGGGCTATCTATCATGTCCTCGGTCACATCGGTGGCCTTTTGAGATGATGGGGAACTCCTTAGAACGCTAATTTGATATTTTTTCTTGCTTCGATCTCATTGTATCACGTCCCTCTCGACCAAATAGATCATGGAAATGAACCTTACTCAAAATCGAGCTTCCAAATTGCCCAACTGATACCAAACAATGCGAAAACGTAGACATCCATAGGCTTGATTGCCTAATTAATCCTCATTCTTAATCGATCGTTAAATTGGCCTAATAACCAAATCCGAGAGTTATAATCCATCCTGACTGCTAAATCCACGATCGTGACCGTTCAATTCCACTTTGTCAACATTTGCTAGTTTTTTCGACTGTTTCGACTTCGAAAATCGAAAATATGAACACCTAGTGGTTCATAACAACCAATCTTGACCTCCCGACTTCGACATCCGTACATCGGGAGTCGGAAGTCGGAACCGCAAACAACATTTCAACCAATTACTCTCGACATGCTGACTCTGACGTTTTCAACGTCAAAAGTTGGAAATTGGAACGCATAATGGTCCCTTTTCGAATTTCTTCTCGACTTGCTAAGTCTAATGTTTCTGATATCGGGAGTTGGAAGTCGTAGCCATTGAATGAGCCCCAACCAAATAGCTCTTGACTTCTCAACTCCAACATTTTCGACGTCGGGAGTCGGAAGTCGGAACTACAAAAAAGTTCCAACAAATCACTCTTGACTTCCCAACTCCGACATTTCCAATGTCGGGAGTCGGAAGTCGAGATCGCCACCCAATTTTCAACAAAACTCCTTTCGACTTGTCGACTTCAACGTTTCCGATGTCGAGAGTCGGATGTCGGCACTGCTAAACATCAATTGGCAATGACTTCTTCGATGCCGATTTCAACAATCCACCTATACCTTGGGATATCACCCTGACTCAGGAGTCGAAAGTCAGAACTGCAACATTGCTCTACCAAGCAAGCTCGACTCTCGATGCCTAACCCTGACATAGCCGATTTCTCCTCCAAAGTGGGTCACGATACCTTTGTCTCCACGCTTAACAACCATGCCGATTTCGATCGCGACTTCGACGTCGACTTCTCAACATTGTTAAAATTTAGGGTTAGGTTAGGGTTTGATATAAGAAATTTAAAATTTTATACTTTAATGCATAAAGCAAAACTAAAACAGAGCTAGATCCAGAATAGTACTATTGTAATAAATTCAAAACATAATTTTCATCTCTTTCAACTTTAACACCCCACTAGTCATTGTGTTAAAGTTGGTCCTTGAGATACAATTCATCAAATGCAATGTACATAACATAAATACAAACAATAGCAGTAGTATAGACTAATGAACAACAAATAATAAATAGTAACAAAGCTGGTTGAGATCTGGTTTGGATCTGCCTTATACCCAGATACTTTTGGAATTAGCTCTTGTCACCGTAAGGACAAGCTGCCAAAAGGAATGAATGGCATACCTTGAGAGAGAGAGAGAGAGTGCTGTAGGTTAAGATTAAATACATACAGTTGCAAACAATATTACCCAGTCATCAAGTGTGAAGACCTCAACAGTGATACACAACCCCAACCACAATTAGACACTCTCTAACAGACTTAACACAGCCATGGACAAGCCCTAAAAGCTGCAAACAGTCACAACCCCACTAGAAGATGTTACCACAGTCAACGACCTAGATAAGAAAGACACCAACAGTCCACGAATCAATTAAGGAAAGTACCAACAGTCTACGACCCAGCTAGGAGAGAACACCATAGTCCACGTCAAGGCTAAGAGAGGGTCACTACAGTCCACGTCCTAGTTAGGAGACAATCACAAATCAGTCCAAAGGGCATCTAAACAACCACTTCCAGCTAAGAGAAGGCAATCATAGTCATGGTTTAGATCAGAAATGGTCAGATCAGACCACGACCTAGTCAAGAAGTGATACCACAACCCATGGCCAGTGCTAGAGGGTTTACACAGTCACGAGCAACCCCTTAGAGGGCTTATACAGTCACGGCTCAGCTAGGGAGGGATACTATAGCCATGGTCCAGCCTTAGAGGCTGTCACAAGGTCACGACCCAACAAAGAAGAGGTTCACAGTCACATCCCAGCCTTAGTGGCTCCTAGCAGTCACGACCCAACAATGGAGGTCACAAAACAGCTCACGGCCTGCGAGGAGAAAACAACTATAGTCGCGACCAATCAGTCAAAGGGGTGTTTGACAAAACAACTCACGACCAATCAGTCAAAGGGGTGTTTGATAAAACAGCTCATAGCTTAGTCCATAGTCACAGATCTGCTCAAGGATGGATAACACAGTCATGGTTCAGTTCACAAGAAGATAGGAGCAACAAAAAACCCAAAAACGTCCACTCAGATCTGCAACAATCCTATGTGTCAAGCACAAACCAACGACAACAAGTTCTCAAGCAGACAAGGATTAGATCTGAACTTTTCTCATGTCAAGATACATCCAAGAACGAGGTTATAAACTTAATCTATAATCTTGACAAGCCTTTTAGAAGGGTCACTTGTATAATCCTAAGATTTAGGATAGTTACCAAAATAAAACATAAAAAAGGTTAGGTTGACTTAGACTAGGGTACCAAGGGTCAAATGGTCACACAAAATAAAAGCAATAAAGGTTAAGTCATCATAGCAAAGGGGTGATGGCACCACAAATAATAAGGGTGCTAGGACCAAAAGGACCATAAGTCAATTAAGGGTCACAACAAGGTGGTAAGGCAACCCCCATACCCACAAGACTAAGGTGTACCATAAAGTTGGGCAAACAACCCCTTTTACCCACAGGACCAACAAGACCAAGGACTTTAATCTTTTCTCTCTCAAGGTATATTGTCATGTGTGTTCCATATATTTTTATCATCACTGTATAAGGAGAAAATCCAAAGTGGATGATGTGATCCTCAGGTTCTCAAAACTGCTCCTAAGGGTTAGGTGCTAGTGACATCATCAAGGGGTGGCCAGTCCCTTGAGAAACAACCTAGCAATAACCGAATAGGAGAGAGGACATCACACATCATCATCTTGGTCAACTTGACCAAGATCCACCTGGTTAACTGACCAGGAATGTACCTGCATGAATTGCTTGGTCCCAAACCAGGAATGTCTATGCCTCTACTTTTAGGATCTGCTTGGTCCTAGACCAAGAAATTGCCTGGCCCCAGACCAGGAACCTTAGAGGCATATAGGGGCCCTAACCGTATGTTAGGGACTTTGCCATGGCATCAACCTACTTTGTCCCAGACCAAGAACCCCAAGAGACTACTGGGGACCCTAAGGTACCTTCTAGGGTCTTACTTTGCCCTAGTTAACTGACTAGGGTACCATTCTCCTTGAGAATGGGTCTCACAACTGCACTATCTTTAACATGCGTCGACACTGACACACTGATCCCTTCACAAACCACCTGTTGACCCGACGTCGGCATGTTGGTGTCGTTACCTTTACAACGTCCACTTCGCCAACTTGTGAGCCGATCTCGATGTCGACTCTCTAGCGTCGGCACATCGGTACTTCGGCAACTGACTCGAGTAGGATGTTTAACAACATTTCCCCACTGTGATTCCCTTTTTGGCCTGAGACTTCTCTGACCATCAACACTTAGAGGAATTCTTCCGGCTTCAACACCTTCGGCCATGGAGATTCGACACCAATCTTCCGATTTGAGGCTTAATACTTAGACACTTCAAAAACGTGATTAAGGCAATGCTATCAGCTTTTGATTCAACGTCCAACACTTATTCAACTCCCTAGCACGACTAAGGAACGAATACATGCTTTCTTTGCCCCTATTGCACCTTCACAGAGCTTATAGAACTTGTGCAAATTCCATTAGGTATACACATCCAATAATTCATTTGAATTACAGATACAATTTCATACACATTACAAGCATATCGACAAGCAGTTCATGCACAAAGATAACTCATTTCGAAGCAATGACTAGCGTTCTACTGCATAATTCAAGCTATCACAGCATTCAATTCAACACGAACAATTAAGCGTCCATCACATAACAATTCTAGGCATTCATAAACAATAACACTTATCTATTGAACTGTAAATGGTCCAAGCAACTGGCTATGTGGGTGCAACGTTCCACCCTGTTATGTTGCACCTATACTCAACACACCTTCAGATATGCCCTAGGGAGAGCCGTTTTTTCGACCAGGAGGGGTGTTATTGAGTAGTGGTGGTCATGGCTAGGTCCTTTGGTCATGGCCGGGTACTATGGCTTCATGGCATTGTTGACTGCCCTTTGTTGGGGTTTTTAACCACGGGGTTGGTGTTCGGGGATCCTAGGGGTTGATCATTGGGTCACATGACCCCACACCTTGTTTGCTTGCTTTAGTGGCCTTTTCTTAAGCGCATCTCCCTTCACAACCATCTAGGACACCCCCCTGGCCCTTTGGCAGACTAGCGCCTTCTCTCCCTGGTCTCCTTCCTCGAAGGACGTTATCTTCCATGCCAGGCATTTTTGCTACTTTGAGGAGGGAGTTGGGGGATTTTAAAGCATTCTCAGGGTTAGATGGGGTATAACGCCCTCCATCCAGTTCACTCCAGCCTTTCGTTCTGAGTGATTCGCTCGTTTTATCAGTTTTTGGCACCTAGGGGAAAAATGTAAATTTTCCTTTAAAACTCAAACTAGGGCTAAACATCATATATTTAATTTCTACTGATAACCACACATGAGTTTTTTTTACTTAGTAATGTAGCAGAAAGTATATACTGAGAAACATCAACAACAATCTCATAAATATAGACACAGTGTTTTGGGCATGGAAACCCTCGGATAAAACCCAAGATGGGAAAACCGGTGCAACAATCAGATATGAAATTTAATTAAGAAGATATAGAACAATTACAATCCAGCAGATAAATTCACCAACCTGGCGAAATAGAACCTCTGCACACCATTGGGAAAACCCAACAAAATTGTACGGCCTTTTGCGTTAGTAGTACGACCTCCTGTGCAGCTGTACGGAATCCGTACGGCTGCCTCTGTCGAGTTGTACGAGCTCCCTCTGCGTGAGTGTGTACGACCCTGCTCTCTGCATGATTTGTCGGCGAATCTTCCGGCTGAGTGCTCCTCCGTCTTCTTAGCAAACTTCTTTGTCTCACTATGGATCAACAGATGAGATCCTCCAGTGAGATCAATGGCCAAGATTATATTAGCCATCACTTAAATTATTTCATTTTTCACTTTATAAAAGTGATTCCATTAAGTCAAAATCAACTTAGATTAATTAATGTATTTTTCTAAGTCTAAACTTAGGAAAATCACATTAATACATTTGGCTTCCTGTTTAATGTCTTCTAGCATGCAAGGACACATGCAATGATAAAATACCTTCCTTGTTGCCACTTTCTAACAGTCCCTCTCAACGAGGAAGGGATTTGGTAGCAACCCCAACTTGTCTCTGAACTTCACAAAATTGTGTTTGTAAAGTGCCTTGGTGAAAATGTTTGTCACCTGCTCGTCTGTTTGGATGTACTCCAACCGAATGGTTCCTTTCTGTACGTAATCTCTCAGGAAGTGGTACCGAATGTCTATGTGTTTGCTCCGGTCACGGAACATTGGATTTTTCAGATAGCCTGGTGCCATTGTGATTGTCACAGTGAACTACTGTAGCCTCTAGCTCACACTCGAACAATCATGAAAGCAACTTCCTCAACTACATTCCCTCACAAGTAGCCAAACTGGCTACCATGTACTCGGCCTCTGCCGAGCTCATTGCAACTGACTTCTGCTTCCTATTGAACCAAGAGACAATCCCTGATCCAATGCTGAAGCAACAACCTGAAGTGCTCTTTCTGTCTTCTACACATCCTGCCTAGTCAGCATCTGTGAATCCTGCTAACTGTACACTCCCTCTGCGCTCATAAACCAACCCATACTCCACTGTACCTTTGATGTAGCGAAGCACATGCTTTGCAGCCGTCCAATGCACTCTCCGAGGGTCCACCATGAATTGGTTCAAAGAGTTGACTGCAAAGCTAATGTTTGGTCATGTGTTGACCAGATACATGAGCGATTTGATAAGTTGACGATACAATGTAGGATCAAATCCTTCTAACCCTAATGCATCAATCTTCCTCTAGTTGGAAACTAGAGGTATGGACATAGGCTTGCAATCCACCATCCTGAATCTCTTCAAGATCTCCACTGCATACTTCCCCTGTCCAATGAAGAAGCACCCATATCTCTGCCAAACCTCCAAGCCTAGGAAGTAATGCATCAATCCAAGGTCTTTCATCTCAAACTCAATTGCAAGGTTGGACTTGCAGTCGTCAATCAACCTCTCATCTCTTGTAAGAAAGAGATCATCTACATACAGTACCAGTATGAGAGGCACCTCACCTGACAAGAAGTACAGGTTGTGGTTCGCCTCACTTCGCTGGAATCCCATCTCCCGTAGATAGCTATCTATCCTCGAGTACCATGCCCGAGGTGCCTGCTTGAGCCCATAAAGAGCTCTCTGCAACCTGGATACATGCGTCTCCTTGTACTCCACATTGAACCCCTCAAGCTGCTCAATGAATACCTACTCCTATATAACTCCATTGAGGAAGGTAGTCTTGACGTCCATCTGATGAACACGCCAACCCATCTCTGCTGCTAATTAGATAATGGTCCGAATATAAGAATATTTAGCAACAGGGGCGAAGGTCTAGTCAATATCCTCCTTCTGTGAAAACCCCTTTGCCATGAAGCACATCTTATACTTCTCCATGCTTCCGTCTGCTACATGCTTCACCTTGTAGATCCATTTGGATCCCACCACCTTTTTACCTTCGGGCCTTGGCACAACCTCCCATACCTGATTCTTCATGATTGAGTCATACTCCTCAACCATGGCTTCCTGCCACACGTCATGTTGTGCAACCTCCTCGAAATTGGAAGGTTCGGACTTAATCAACTGCGTCATCAATTTCATATAGCTAAGTCTCTTTGGTGGTTTGCTCCGCCTCATTGAGCTCTCGGGAAGTCACCTGCCTGGAATCCTGAACTGTGGACCTAAACCACTTAGGTCGTGGCTTAGTGTCTACCTGCTGCGGCTGCTAGATATCCTTCTCCCGCTGCAGCTCATCCTCAAGTCCACGACTGAAGGATCCTGTCCGCTTGACTCCCTCTAACTACCAAAACTTGTGCTCTGTGTCTGTACCTTTACTTGTACCTGTGGCTCATCCTACTTGACCCTCGAGTCCTGTGCTGGCTGCTCCTCTGTTGGTAATGTTGATTGAATTGTCATTGATGCCAACAGGTGTGTGCCGGTGTGTCTTGGTGCCCCTTGAGGAGCCTCTGAGGGTTAAGAAGTGTCAATGTCAAAGGAGACCTTTGACCTTGTCCAAGCCCAAGTCTGAAGCCCTTGGAGCCCTTGGGACATTGCCAAAAGCCTTGTACACCTTGTAGAGTGTTTAAGTACCCCTAAATTGTCTTTTTGTTCCCCAGTACTACAACCATGCCCTATTGCCCTAGAATGTGTCCTTGGTGGGTTGAAGAAGTTGCAAGAGTCCAAATGACCCTTTCAGTGGCCATTTGCGTTTGATAGAGGTCATGATACCCTAAGAAAAGCTAGGCACCCCACACCTTGATGGTCGTGTCTATAAAGCATGTGGCAACCTTGTTGACCTAACCAAAGTCCCCAAAACCCTTTACCTTGGTCCCTAAGCCTACATTCTACTCTATGCCTTGCCCTTAAAAATCTAGTAATACCCCAACCTTATACAAAGATGCCCTAAATATAAAACCCTAATAAAACTTGTGACACGTAATAAGTATTAAAAGACAATTAAAATAACATTAAATTGAAGTGCTAAAACATTTTAAAAATAATTTAATAAATTACTTAAACCCTTATGACAAGAAGTGGTTAAATATTTTATGGGCACTTACATATTATAATAATAAATAATATTAAAACAAACAAATTAAATGCTAATTAGGAAAGAGCTTTGAACACTTAAAAACCCTACCCTAACATCCACCTTTGAAAATTAACCCCATTAAAATATTTAATAAATAAAACAATTCTTTAATTATTAAAATGTCATGTTAAAATCAATAAATTAAAAACCTTGTCTCCACATTAAGTTGAAGTATGAAAATATATCCAAGACTACCCTATCCTCCAACGTTGACCTTCAAAGTCGGCTCCTTTTAAGTGACATATGATAAACAATTTTAATATATTTACAAGCATTTATCTTCCCTTAAGATGTCGGCCCTGGTATATCCTCTCCCTTATACGACTATAAATTCACCAATTTGTTGTCATAATAAAAACAACCTTTGCTGTGGATTTTCACTGAGTTTTGGACTGAGGTATTTACTGAGGAAGAAAACCCTTTTGCTGGCAGCAAAAAGGATCCGAAATTATTCACAGAGTTTAATTTTTCCTTGGTTAAACATCTTATGGCTACCCCGAGTTTTACAACTATCTAAGGTGGATGTATTGCTTAATCTTAAACTAAATTGTGCAAGGTTCTGGGAGTAAAGATCTCGCTGGTTTGACTGAGGATACACAGCGGGCTGCAGCAGATCACCACAGAGTTCACTTTTCTTTGGACAGTCCCGAGATTTCAGACATTACAGACCTTTTTTTTAATCTTTTCATGGGTACAACAGCAGTGGGATAAGTCCCGAGTCTTTAAGGCAGCAACAGACCCGAGTCTGGTGTATCAGAATATACAATCCAAGATCCAAGTCCTTCTTTTGCAGTGACTTGTTATGTACACAGTCAAAGTCCTTGGGTCATCTACAACAATAGATTATTAAGGTATGCATGAACAGTATATACAACAACATATTTAAACAAGTTGTATGAGAAGTAAATGAATGCAGTAGACAAGTATATGTACATTATGTGTATAAATGCACATATATTGAAATAAACAAGCATGTGATCAGTACTGTACAAGAAGATGTGTATATATGTACAGTTGCATATAATGTACAGTGTATAGTGGTTTATCAGTAAGTGGTATGTGAGTGCACAGTGGTAAGTAAGTGTATAAGTGTGTGAACCATATAGTGTATGTACAGTATATGTACTAGTATGCAGTGAAATGTTCCATGGTGATATATGACATGCTCTTCTATACTCTATGATGATCAATTGATGTACACGATGATGATGATGATAGTGCATACCCTATGATGATGATAAATACCTAATGAAGATGATACACATCCTATGATGACAACTTATGATGATGTTCAGTGTTAGAAGAGCCGAGATGCTTCAGTGATTGGGTTTGACGAGCAGTGTGTGGCAGTGATCAGAGTGCAGACGTTATCAGCAGCAGATTCAGGGTTTGGTATGTGACAGGTCCACAGGTTTGGCAATTTCTTTCGTATCAGGGTGGTAGGACGGGGCAAGGAAAGGAGGTTGTAGCCTCCTTCCTGTTGTAGCCGGAAAATTAGGGAGTTGAAGTTTCCTTCAAGTCGTAGCTTGTAAATCAGGGGGTTGTAGCCTCCTGCCAGTTGGAGCTGGAAAATTGAAGTCTTTGTAATAAGGGGGTTGTTGCCTCCTTCCAGTTATTTCTGGAAAACTATTTTTAAAAGGCTTCCGTGGTTTTACCTCTAGGACTTGGGTTTCCATGTCAAAAATTATTGTGTACTGTGTAGCTTGTTATTTTTATATACGTTGATGATGTGCTGTGATTGGTGATCAACAACTTGCTTTTGATTAAAATTTTAAATAGTACAAATACTAATTCACCCTCCTCTTAGTATTTCAACAATTGGTATCAGAGCGGGTTCCTTCAAAACAGACTAACCGCTGGAAGGTAATCATGGGCGGAACACCCTTGTTTGATGGGAGCAACTATGCATTCTGGAGCATAAGGATGAGAGCCTTCATAGAAGCTCAAGGAATTGAAATATGGAAGAGTATCGAGAATGGATACAAAGTACCAAAGACCGTGCTAACAAATGCAGACGAGCCGATTCAATACAACAACTCAAAGGCCAGAAATCATCTCCTAGGTGCTATAGACAAATTCGTCTTCAACAAAGTGATGAACTTCCCCTCTGCAAAGGAAATGTGGGACAAAATCCAAACCACATATGAAGGAGATAACAAAGTCAATGAAGCCAATCTTCAAACATACAAAGGACAATTCAAACAACTAAGGATGAATGAAGACGAAGACATAGCAACCTATATTCTTCGGGTTGATCAACTTGTGAATACCATAAGAGGTTTGGGAGAAGAGGTTGAGGAGGCTATACTTGTTCGAAAAGTTCTAAGAACCCTTCCCAAAGGGTTCAACCCCAAGATCTCTGCCCTAGAAGAAAGAACATATCTGAAGACTATGACAGTAGATCAACTGCATGGGACTCTAGTAGCTTATGAAATGAGAATTGAAGACGAAGACACGTCAACAAAGGAAGCAGCATTCAAGGTCTCCTCCAAACAAGCTGGGAAGAACAAATTAACAAAAGACAAGCCAACAAGTGATGAATTTGATGATGAAGAAATAACAGACTTTGTTCGAAAATTGAAGAGAGGCACTGGAAAATACAAAGGTTAGCTACCTCTTAAATGTTTTTCATGTGGAAAGATAGGTCATTTTGCTTCTAAAAGTCCAATTGCAAAGAACTCAGATAGCGATGAGGATGACAATTTTAAACCCTACAAGAAGTACAATAATTACAAGAATAAGAACAGAAGGAAGTTTGCAAAGAAGAAAAGTCCCTACACAAAAAGAGACAACAACTCATCCAGTGGTGACTCCGACAATGACAGTGATAGTGATTCTGATGATGATGGTGAACCAGATAAAGTACTCTTTATGGCAATAAACTTAGATGAGGATCCTAATAGTAATGAAGAATTCGAAGATGAAGGAGAAATGGATCTTGAGGCAGAATTTGTAAGTGCCTTGAAACAGCTGAAGAAAGTCAGGAAGGAAAATAGGATGCTTAACGATGAGGCACACCGGTTTGAACAAACCATTGTTGACCTGAAGACCAAACTAGAAGAAGCCAAACGAGTTGAAGACTCTCTCACTGAACAACTAATGGCAAATATAAAAGAAAAGGAAAATCGTGAGGTTGAGATAGTATCTCTGAAGAATAAGTTGCAGACGAAAGATATCGCAAAAGGTTATGAAAACAGTTCCAAGGTTCTAGAACAAATCATCAATAATCAGAAGCCATTCTTCGACAAGACTACTATAGGATACAAGCAAAATACCAATGAAGCCTCAATCTCAATGTTGACAAATATTGAAGATAGGCCAAGAAATTATGCAGAAGTTGTTAAAGACTCCACAAATGAAGAAGAGTTCGAATACCAACCAGAACAATCCATATCAAAAGGAGGGTCAGCGGAGAGACCAGATCATAGAAGAGCACCTCTTTCATATGTTCCGAGGTATGGATATCTCTTTTATGGAAATTGCTTTACATGTGGAAGATTTGGACACAAAGCTGTAAATTGTTCTCAAAGAAGAACTTTTGAAACAAGGAATAACCATGCCAGCCTCAGACGACCACAGTACAGTAACAAATTTGGTCCCTTGAGATCAAAAATAGAATGTTACAAGTGTAACAACTTTGGACATATAGCCAAAAATTGCAAAATGAAGATACCGACATTAAGAAATGAGGACATACCCAACAAGGCATGGATTAAACATAAGAACAACTACGAATGTGGAATTGCTCTTCAAGCTCAGAATCATGGTTCTGGTAAATGGTATGTTGATAGCAGTTGCTCCAAGCATATGACAGGTAAAAAATATGCTTTTTCAATATTGAAAAGGATAAAGGATCTGTATCGTTTGGGAATAACAATTCAATAGAAGTATTGCGAAACGACACAGTAAAGCTCGGAAGTAAAAGCTCCCTGGCTCAAAATGTCTTGCTTGTAGACAACATGAAGCATAATCTGCTAAGCATCAGTCAGATGTGTGATCAAGGACATGAACTCACTTTCAACTCAAAAGGATGCGAAATAAGGAAGCAAGGATCAATAAAGTTAGTAGCCCCACCCACTAGGACTCCAAACAACATATACGTGTTGGATGAGATTGAGTCCGAGAAATGTCACTTGGGAAAAGAAGATGAAATCTGGATTTGGCACAAAAGAATGGGACATATACATTTTGACAACTTGGTCAAAGTTTACAAAAACCAAGCAGTTCAAAATAAGCTGGAAGTTACAAATCCCGCTAACTCTGTATGTGAACAATGTCAACATGGTAAACAAACAAGAGTACATTTCAAGACAAAAGAGCATTTTTCTGCAAAACCTTTGGAGCTTGTTCACACTGATCTATGTGGACCAACAAAGAGCAAAGGACTAAATGGTGAAAAATATTTCATGTTGCTTATTGATGACTACACCAGGATGAGATGGGTATGTCTTCTCAACAGGAAGTCAGAGGCTTTTGGATGCTTCAAAACTTTCAAGTAACTAGTCACGAATGAAATAGGATCACGAATCAAGAGCCTCAGATTTGACAATGGTGGAGAATTCACTTTAGATGAATTCAACAAGTTCTGTGAAGAGCATGGAATAAGGAGACAATTTTTCAGTAGCTAGAACACTTCAACAAAATGTAGTTGCTGAAAGAAAGAATAGATCAATTATAAAGATGGCTCGAACCGTGTTGAATGAATCCAAGTTGAATGACAAATTTTGGGGACACGTAGTTCATACAACAGTACACATCCTAAACAGAGGATTACTCAGGAGCAAAAAGGATAAAACTCCCTACAAGCTATGAACAGGAAGAGCGACAAATGTACGACACTTCAAATTTTTTGGAAGCAAGTGCTATATCAAAAGAGAAGATAAGAAGATTGGAAAATTTGACTCTTGAGTAGACGAAGGAATATTCGTTGGATATTCATCCAAGAGGAAAGCTTACAAATGCTACAATCTGAGATTAGACAAGGTGATCGAAAGCATCAACGTAAAAATAGATGAGGGCAGACTAACATCATGTAGAGAAGACTCGGAGGAATCAAACGATGAAGAAGAGGAAGTTTTCGATAAAAAAGAAGTGAAGAAAATTAAAATGGAAGAACACCTAGATGAAGAACAACTTTCAGAAGATGAAGAACAGAATCAACCAACTATCGAACAAGAAGAATAGAAGGATCAACCGACACCTAAGAAATCGTACCAGAAGAATCATCCATTAGATCAGATTGTTGGTGATAAAGATGCTGGAATAGGAACTAGAAGAAGACAATCTGGAAGAAATGAGCAGGTATGCATCTCTCTCTTGTCTACAATTGAACCAGGAACCTTTCTAGAGGCCAGTACAAATGAGTAGTGGGTCAAAGCTATGGAAGAGGAACTGGATCAAATTGAGAAGAATAAAACTTGGGAACTTGCCCCTAAACCAAGTAACATGAATATAATTGGCACAAAATGGGTTTTCAGAAACAAAATGAATGAAGACGGACAAGTGATCAGAAATAAGGCTCGGTTGGTTTGTAAAGGATATGCTCAGATCGAAGGAATAGACTTTGAAGAAACATATGCACTAGTAGCCAAAATGCTATTGGCTTATGTTTGCTCCAAAGACATCAAAGTGTATCAGATGGACATAAAATCAACTTTTCTGAATGGGGAGTAAGAAGAAGAAGTCTACATCGAACAACCAAAAGGATTTTAGCTTTTAGAAAATGAGGACTATATATGTAGACTCAAAGGGGCCTTGTATGGGCTAAAGCAAGCTCCTAGGGCTTGGTACTCCCGATTGGACAGGTACTTAGTGCAACAAAGTTTTAAGAGGGGAAGTGCAGATAGCAATTTGTACATTAAGCAGAACGATGACAGTATACTCATCACTGAAGTTTATGTTGATGATATCATCTTTGGAAGTGATGATGATTCACTAAGTCAACAATTTGCTAAGGACATGCATAAAGAGTTTGAAATGTCATTACTTGATGAATTGACCTTCCTGTTGGGACTCCAAATATCCCAAAGGACAAAAGGCATCTTAATTGCCCAGACAAAATACGTTAAGGAAATGTTAAAGAAATTCTAAATGGAAGATTGTAAACTTGTAAGTACTTCTATGATCATCGGTTGTAAGCTTAGCAAGGACGATGAATCTAAGGAAGTTGATCAAAGGCTCTATATATCAATGATTGGAAGTCTGCTATATGTAACAACCTCAAGACCATATGTGATGCAGGGTGTTGGACAAGTTGCAAGATTTCAAGCTACCCCAAAGGAAACTCACATTATAGCAGTTAAGAGGATCTTCAGGTATTTCAAAGGAACTATGGATTTTGGACTTTGGTATTCAAAAGGGAATGAGTTGACATTGATAGATTATTCAGACGCAGATTGGGCAGGATATGTTGACTATAGAAGAAGCAGTAGTGGAACAACTTTCTTTCTAGGAAGTTGTTTGGTATCTTGGTCAAGCAAAAAACAGTATTCAGTATCCTTATCAACCGCAGAAGCAGAATATATAGTTGCAACAACTTGTTGTACTCAAATTCTTTGGATGAAGCAAAACTTGCAAAGACATACACGTAACATGTAATGAGCCGATTCCAATTCTATGTGACAATGCGAGTGCCATCAGTATCTCCAAGAATCCAGTTATGCACTCCAAGACCAAGCACATTCCAATCAAGTTTCACTTTCTTCGGGAACAAGTCACGAAAAAGAATATCAAGTTGGAATATATCGGGACAAAAGAACAGGTTGCAGATATCTGTACTAAGCCTCTCCCAAGAGAGACTTTTGAGTATCTCTGGGAAAAATTGGGAGTCATACTATCTCCTAATTGAATTGATCCATCTTCAACAACACAATAGCATGACAAAAGTACCCTTTGCCATTGATGCCAAAGGGGGAGAAAAAGATGAACAAGGAAGGTAAAGGAAGCATGATCTAAGGGGGAGAGTTGTGGACAAAGGAAGCTCATTCAAAGGGGGAGCTTTGGAGTTGCCATCAATGACAAGGGGGGAGATTGTTGACTGAATTGTCATTGATGCCAATAGGTGTGTGTCGGTGTGTCTTGGTGCCCCTGAGGGTTAAGTAAGTGTCAATGTCAAAGGAGACATTTTGACCTTGTCCAAGCCCAAGTATGAAGCCCTTGGAGCCTTTGGGACATTGCCAAAAGCCCTGTACACCATGTAGATGTGTAAGTACCCCTAAATTGTCTTTTGGTTCCCCAGTTGTTTCTTCAGGGTTTCCCAGTACCACAACCATGCCCTATTGCCCTAGAATGTGTCCTTGGTGGGTTGAAGAAGTTGCAAGAGTCCAAATGACCCTTTCAGTGGTCATTTGCGTTTGATAAAGGTCATGATACCCTAAGAAAAGCCTAGGCACCCCACACCTTGATGATCGTGTCTATAAAGCATGTGGCAACCTTGTTGACTTAACCAAAGTCCCCAAAACCCTTTACCTTGGTCCCTAAGCCTACATTCTACTCTATGCCTTGCCCTTAAAACTCTAGTAATACCCCAACCTTATACAAAGATGCCCTAAATATAAAACCCTAATAAAACTTGTAACAAGTAATAAGTATTAAAAGACAATTAAAATAATATTAAATTGAAGTGCTAAAACATTTTAGAAATAATTTAATAAATTACTTAAACCCTTATGACAAGAAGTGGTTAAACATTTTATGGGCACTCACATAATATAATAATAAATAATATTAAAACAAACAAATTAAATGCTAATTAGGAAAGAGCTTTGAACACTTAAAAACCCTACCCTAACATCCACCTTTGAAAATTAACCCCATTAAAATATTTAATAAATATAACAATTCTTTAATTCTTAAAATGACATGTTAAAATCAATAAATTAAAAACCTTGTCTCCACATTAAGTTGAAGTATGAAAATATATCCAAGACTACCCTATCCTCCAACGTTGACATTTAAAGTCGGCTCCTTTCAAGTCACCTATGATCAACAATTTTAATATATTTACAAGCATTTATCTTGTCGGCTCTGATATATCCTCTCCCTTATACGACTATAAATTCACCAATTTGTTGTCATAATAAAAACAACCTTTGCTGTGGATTTTCGCTGAGTTTTGGACTGAGGTATTTACTGAGGAAGAAAACCCTTTCGCCGATAGTAGAAAGGATCGGAAATTATTCACAGAGTTTAATTTTTCCTTGGTTAAACATCTGATGGCAACTCCGAGGTTTACAACTATCTAAGGTGGATGTATTGCTGAGTCTCCAACTAAATTGTGCAAGGTTCTGGGAGTAAAGATCTCGCTGGTTTGACCGAGGATACACAGCAGGCTGCAGCAGATCACTACAGAGTTCACTTTTCTTTGGACAATCCTGAGATTTCAGACATTACAGACCTGTTTTTTAATCTTTTCATGGGTACAACAACAATGGGATAAGTCCCGAGTCTGTAAGGCAGCAACAAACTTGAGTCTGGTGTATGGGAATATACAGTCCAAGATCCAAGTCCTTTTGCAGTGACTTGTTATGTACACAGTCAAAGTCCTTGGGTCATCTACAGTAATAGATTAATAAGCTCTACATAAACAGTATATACAACAACATATTTAAACAAGTTGTATGAGAAGTAAATGAATGTAGTAGACAAGTATATGTACATTATGTTTATAAATGCTCATATATTAAAGTAAACAAGCATGTGGTCAATAGTGTACAATAAGATGCGACTCCGACAATGACAGTGACAGTGATTCTGATGATGACGGTGAACCAAATAAAGTACTCTTTATGGCAATAAACTCAGATGAGGATCCTAATAGTAATGAAGAATCCGAAGATGAAGGAGAAATAGATCTTGAGGCAGAACTTGTAAGCGCCTTGAAAGAGCTGAAGAAAGTCAGGAAGGAAAATAGGATGCTTAACGAAGAGGCACAACGGTTTGAACAAACCATTGTTGACCTGAAGACCAAACTGGAAGAAGCCAAACGAGCTGAAGACTCTCTCACTGAACAACTAATGGAAAATACAAAAGAAAAGGAAAATCTTGAGGCCGAGATAGTATCTGTGAAGAACAAGCTACATACGAAAGATATTGCAAAAGGTTATGAAAACAGTTCCAAGGTTCTAGAACAAATCATCAGTAATCAGAAGCCATTCTTCGACAAGACTGGTATAGGATCCAAGCAGAATACCAATGAAGCCTCAAGCTCAATGTTGACAGATATTGAAGATAAGCCAAGAAGTTATGCAAAAGTTGTCAAAGACTCCACAAATGAAGAAGAGTTCGAATACCAACCAGAACAATCCATATCAAAAGGAGGGCCAGCAGAGAGACCAGAGCACAGAAGAGCACCTCTTTCATATGTTCCCAGGTATGGATATCTCTTTTATGGAAATTGCTTTACATGTGGAGGATTTGGACACAAAGCTGTAAATTGTTCTCAAAGAAGAACTTTTGAAACAAGGAATAACCATGCAAGCCTTAGATGACCACAGTACAATAACAAATTTGGTCCCGTGAGATCAGAAATAGAATGTTACAAGTGTAACAACTTTGGAAATATAGCCAGAAATTGCAGAATGAAGATACCGACATTAAGAAATGAGGACATACCCAACAAGGCACGGATCAAACACAAGAACAACTACGAATGTGGAATTTTTCTTCAAGATCAAAATCACAGTTCTGGTAAATGGTATGTTGATAGCAGTTGCTCCAAGCATATGACAGGTAAAAAAGTTGCTTTTGTCAATATTGAAAAGGATAAAGGATCTGTATCGTTTGGGAATAACAATTCAATAGAAGTATTGGGAAAGGGCAAAGTAAAGTTCGGAAGTAAAAGCTCACTGTCTAAAAATGTCTTGCTTGTAGACAACATGAAGCATAATTTGCTAAGCGTCGGTCAGATGTGTGATCAAGGACATGAACTCACCTTCAACTCAAAAGGATGCAAAATAAGGAAGCAAGGATCAAGAAAGTTAGTAGCCACAACCACTAGAATTCCAAACAACATATACATGTTGAATGAGATTGAGTCCTAGAAATGTCACTTGGGAAAAAAAGATGAAATTTGGATTTGGCACAAAAGAATGGGACATATACATTTTGACAACTTGGTCAAAGTTTACAAAAACCAAGCAGTTCAGAATATGCTGGAAGTTACAAATCCCGCTAACTCTGTATGTGAACAATTGTCAACACGGTAAACAAACAGGAGTACATTTCAAGACAAAACAACATTCTTTTGCAAAACCTTTGGAGCTCGTTCACACTGACCTATGTGGACCAACAAAGAGCAAAGGACTGAATGTTTAAAAATATTTCATGTTGCATATCGATTACTACACCAGGATGACATGGGTATGTCTTTTCAACAGGAAGTCAGAGGCTTTTGGATGCTTCAAAACTTTCAAGGAACTAGTCGAGAATGAAATAGGATCACGAATCAAGTGCCTCAGATCTGACGATGGTGGAGAATTCACTTTAGATGAATTCAACAAGTTCTGTGAAGAGCATGGAATAAGGAGACAATTTTTCAGTAGCCAGAACACCTCAACAAAATTGAGTTGCTGAAAGAAAGAATAAATCAATAACAAAGATGGCTTGAACCCTGTTGAATGAATCCAAGTTGAATGACAAATTTTGGGGACACGTAGTTCATACAACAGTACACATCCTAAACAAAGGATTACTCAGAAGAAAAAAGGATAAAACTCCCTACGAGCTATGGATAAGAAGAGCGGAAAATGTACGACACTTCAGAATTTTTGGAAGCAAGTGCTATATCAAAAGAGAAGATAAGAAGATTGGAAAATTTGACTCTCGAGTAGACGATGGCATACTTGTTGGATATTCATCCAAGAGGAAAGCTTACAAATGCTGCAATCTGAGATTAGACAAGGTGATCGAAAGCATCAACATGAAAATAGATGAGGGCAGACTAACATCATCCAGAGAATACTCAGAGGAATCAGACGATGAAGAACAGAAAGATTCCGATAAAAAAGAAGTGAAGAAAATTAAAATGGAAGAACACCTAGATGAAGAACAACTTTCAGAAGATGAAGAACATGACCAACTGTTGAACAAGAAGAACAGAAGGATCAACCGACACCTAAGAACTAGTACCAGAAGAATCATCCATCATATTAGATTATTGGTGATAAGGATGCCGGAATAGGAACTAGAAGAAGACAATCCAGAAGAAATGAGCAGGTTCACTTCTCTCTCTTGTCTACAACTGAACTAGGAACCTTTGCAGAGGCCAGTACAGATGAGCAGTGGGTCAAAGCTATGGAAGAGGAACTGGATCAAATTGAGAAGAATAAAACTTGGGAACTTGTCCCTAAACCACGTAACAAGAATATAATTGGCACAAAATGGGTTTTCAAAAACAAAATTAATGAAGACAAACAGGTGATCAAAAATAAGGATCGATTGGTTTGTAAAGGATATGCTCAGATCGAAGGAATAGACTTCGAAGAAACATATGCACCAGTATCCAGAATGGAAGCTATCAGAATGATATTGGGTTATGCTTGCTCCAAAAACATCAAAGTGTATCAGATGGACGTAAAATCAACTTTTTTGAATGGGGAGTTAGAGGCCAGTACAGATGAGCAGTGGGTCAAAGCTATGGAAGGGGAATTGGACCAAATTGAGAAGAATAAGACTTGGGAACTTTTCCCTAAACCATGTAACAAGAATATAATTGGCACAAAATGGGTTTTCAGAAACAAAATGAATGAAAACGGACAAGTGATCAGAAATAAGGATTGGTTGGTTTGTAAAGGATATGCTTAGATTGAAGGAATAGACTTTGAAGAAACATATGCACGAGTAGCCATAATGGAAGCTATTAGAATGATATTGGCTTATGCTTGCTCCAAAGACATCAAAGTGTATCAGATGGACGTAAAATCAACTTTTCTGAATGGGGAGTTAGAAGAAGTCTACATCGAACAACCAGAAGGATTTCAGCTTTCAGAAAACAAGGACTATGTATCCAGACTCAAAAGGGCCTTATATGGGCTAAAGCAAGCTCTTAGGGCTTGGTACTCCAGATTGGACAGGTACTTACTGCAACAAAGTTTTAAGAGGGGAAGTGCAGATAGCAATTTGTACATCAAGCAGAACGATGACAGTATATTCATCATTGAAGTTTATGTTGATGATATCATTTTTGGAGGTGATGATGATTCACCAAGTTGACAATTTGCTAAGGACATGCAGAAAGAGTTTGAAATGTTATCTCAAAGGACAGAAGGCATTTTTATTGCCCAGACAAAATACATCAAGGAAATGTTAAAGAAATTCCAGATGGAAGATTGTAAACCTGTAAGTACTCCTATGATCATCGGTTGTAAGCTGCGCAAGGACGATGAATCTAAGGAAGTTGATCAAAGGCTCTATAGATCATTGATTGGAAGTCTGCTATATGTAACAACCTCAAGACCATATGTGATGTAGGCCGTTGGACAAGTTGCCCCAAAGGAAACTCACATTATAGTAGTTAAGAGGATCTTCAGATATCTCAAAGGAACTATGGATTTTGGACTTTGGTATCCAAAAGGGAATGGGCTGACATTGATAGATTATTCAGACGTAGATTGGGCAGGATGTGTTGACGATAGAAGAAGCAGTAGTGGAACAACTTTCTTTCTAGGAAGTTGTTTGGTACTTGGTCAAGCAAAAAGCAGTCTTCAGTAGCCTTATCAACCGCAGAAGCAGAATATATAACAGTAACAACTTGTTGTACTCAGATTCTTTGGATGAAGCAAACCCTGCAAGGCATACACATAACATGTAATGAGTCGATTCCAATTCTATGTGACAATATGAGTGCCATCAGTATCTCCGTGAATCCAGTTATGCACTCCAAGACCAAGCACATTCCAATCAAGTTTCACTTTCTTCGAGAACAAGTCACGGAAAAGAATATCAAGTTGGAATATATCGGGACAAAAGAACAGGTTGCAGATATCTTTACTAAGCCTCTCCCAAGAGAGACTTTTGAGAACCTCCAAGAAAAATTGGGAGTCATACTATCTCCTAATTGAATGGATTCATCTTCAACAACACAATAGCATGACAGGAGGAGCATGACAAAAGTACCCTTTGCCATTGATGCCAAAGGGGGAGAAAAAGCTGAACAAGGTAAAGGAAGCATGATCTAAGGGGGAGAGTTGTGGACAAAGGAAGCTCATTCAAAGGGGGAGCTTTGGAGTTGCCATCAATGACAAGGGGGGAGGTTTTTGACTGAATTGTCATTGATGCCAACAACTGTGTGTCTTGGTGCCCCTTGAGGAGCCCTTGAGGCTTAAGTAAGTGTCAATGTCAAAGGAGACCTTTTGACCTTGTCCAAGCGCAAGTCTGAAGCCCTTGGAGCCTTTGGGACATTGCCAAAAGCCCTCTACACCATATAGATGTTTAAGTACCTCTAAATTGTCTTTTGGTTCCCTAATTGTTTCTTCAGGGTTTCCCAGTACCACAACCATGCCCTATTGCCCTAGAATGTGTCCTTGGTGGGTTGAAGAAGTTGCAAGAGTCCAAATGGCCCTTTCAGTGGTCATTTGCGTTTGATAGAGGTCATGATACCCTAAGAAAATCCTAGGCACCCCACACCTTGATGGTCATGTCTATAAAGCATGTGGCAACCTTGTTGACCTAACCAAAGTCCCCAAAACCCTTTACCTTGGTCCCTAAGCCTACATTCTACTCGATGCCTTGCCTGAATTTTTCCTTGGTTAAACATCTTATGGGAACCCCGAGTTTTACAACTATCTGAGGTGGATCTATTGCTGAGTCTCCAACTGAATTGTGTGCAAGGTTCTGGGAGTAAAGATCTCGCTGGTTTGAGTGAGGATACACAGCAGGCTGCAGCAGATCACCACAGAGTTCATTTTTTTTTGGACAGTCTTGAGATTTCAGACATTACATACCCGTTTTTAAATCTTTTCATGGGTACAACAGCAGTGGGATAAGTCACGAGTCTGTAAGGCAGCAACAAACCCAAATCTGGTGTATGAGAATATACAGTCCAAGATCCAAGTCCTTTTGCAGTGACTTGTTATGTACACAGTCAAAGTTCTTGGGTCATCTACAACAGTAGATTAATAAGGTCTGCATAAACAGTATATACAACAACATATTTAAACAAGTTGTATGAGAAGTAAATGAATGCAGTAGACAAGTATATGTACATTATGTTTATATATGCACATATATTGAAGTAAACAAGCATGTGATGAATAGTGTACAATAAGATGCGACTCCGACAATGACAATGACAATGATTTTGATGATGATGGTGAACCAGATAAAGTACTCTTTATGGCAATAAACAAGGATGAGGATCCTGATTCCTAATAGTAATGAAGAATCCGAAGTTGAAGGTGAAATAGATCTTGAGGTAGAACTTGTAAGTGCCTTGAAGGAGCTGAAGAAAGTCAGTAAGGAAAATAGGATGCTTAACAAAGAGGCACAACGGTTTGAACAGACCATTGTTGACCTGAAGACCAAACTGGAAGAAGCCAAACGAGTTGAAGACTCTCTCATTGAACAACTAATGGAAAATATAAAAGAAAAGGAAAATCGTGAGGATGAGATAGTATATCTGAAGAACAAGCTGCAGACGAAAGATATTGCAAAAGGTTATGAAAACAGTTCCAAGGTTCTAGAACAAATCATCAGTAATTAGAAGCCACTCTTCGACAAGACTGGTATAGGATACAAGCAGAATACCAATGAAGCCTCAAGCTCAATGTTGGCAGATATTGAAGATAATCCAAGAAGTTATGCAGAAGTTGTCAAAGACTCCACAAATGAAGAAGAGTTCGAATACCAACAAGAACAATCCATATCAAAAGGAGGGCCAGCGGAGAGACCAGATCATAGAAGAGCACCTCTTTCATATGTTCCGAGGTATGGATATCTCTTTTATGGAAATTGCTTTACATGTGGAAGATTTGGACACAAAGCTGTAAATTGTTCTCAAAGAAGAACTTTTGAAACAAGGAATAACCATGCAAGCCTCAGATGACCACAATACAATAACAAATTTGGTCCCTTGAGATCAGAAATAGAATGTTACAAGTGTAACAACTTTGGACATATAGCCAGAAATTGCAGAATGAAGATACCGTCATTAATAAATGAGGACATACCCAACAAGGCATAGATCAAACACAAGAACAACTACGAATGTGGAATTGCTCTTCAAGCTCAAAATCACAGTTCTGGTAAATGGTATGTTGATAGCAGTTGCTCCAAGCATATGACAGGTAAAAAAGTTGCTTTTGTCAAAATTGAAAAGGATAAAGGATTTGTATCGTTTGGGAATAACAATTCAATAGAAGTATTGGGAAAGGGCACAATAAAGCTCGGAAGTAAAAGCTCCCTGGCTGAAAATGTCTTGCTTGTAGACAACATGAAGTAGAATCTACTAAGCGTCAGTCAGATGTGTGATCAAGGACATGAATTCACCTTCAACTCAAAAGGATGCAAATGAAGGAAGCAAGGATCAAGAAAGTTAGTAGCCACAACCATTCGGACTCCAAACAACATATATGTGTTGGATGAGATCGAGTCCAAGAAATGTTACTTGGGAAAAGAAGATGAAATTTGGATTTGGCACAAAAGAATGGGATGTATACATTTTGACAACTTGGTCAAAGTTTACAAAAACCAAGCAATTCAGAATATGCTGGAAGTTACAAAGCCCGCTAACTCTGTATGTGAACAATGTCAACATGGTAAACAAACAAGAGTACATTTCAAGACAAAAGAGCATTCTTTTGCAAAACTTTGGAGCTCGTTCACACTGACCTATGTGGACCAACAAAGAGCAAAGGACTGAATGGTGAAAAATATTTCATGCTGCTTATTGATGACTACACCAGGATGACATGGGTATGTCTTCTCAACAGGAAGTCAGAGGCTTTTGGATGCTTCAAAACTTTCAAGGAACTAGTTGAGAATGAAATAGGATCACGAATCAAGTGCCTGAGATCTGATGATGGTGGAGAATTCACTTCAGGTGAATTCAACAAGTTTTGTGAAGAGCATGGAATAAGGAGACAATTTTTCAGTAGCCAGAACACCTCAGCAAAATGGAGTTGTTGAAAGAAAGAATAGATCAGTAATAAAGATCGCTCGAACCATGTTGAATGAATCCAAGTTGAATGACAAATTTTGGGGACACGTAGTTCATACAACAGTACACGTCCTGAACAGAGGATTACTCAGAAGCAAAAAGGATAAAACTCCCTATGAGCTATCGACAGGAAGAACGACAAATGTACAACACTTCAGAATTTTTGGAAGCAAGTGCTAAAAGAGAAGATAAGAAGATTGGAAAATTTGACTCTCGAGTAGACGGAGGCATATTCGTTGGATATTCATCCAAGAGGAAAGCTTACAAATGCTACAATCTAAGATTAGACAAGGTGATCGAAAGCATCAACGTGAAAATAGACGAGGGCAGACTAACATCATTTAGAGAAGACTCAGAGGAATCAGACGATGAAGAAGAGGAAGTTTCCGATCAAAAAGAAGTGAAGAAAATTAAAATGGAAGAACACCTAGATGAAGAACAACTTCCAAAAGATGAAGAAGAAAATCAACCAATTGTCGAACAAGAAGAACAGAAGGATCAACCGAAATCTAAGAACTGGTACCAGAAGAATCATCCATCAGATCAGATTATTGCTGATAAGGATGTCGAAATAGGAACTAGAAGAAGACAATCTAGAAGAAATGAGCAGGTACACCTCTCTCTCTTGTCTACAAATGAACCAGGAACCTTTGCAGAGGCCATTACAGATGAGCAGTGGGTCAAAGCTATGGAAGAGGAACTGGATCAAATTGAGAAGAATAAAACTTGGGAACTTGTACCTAAACCATGTAACAAGAATATAATTGGCACAAAATGGGTTTTCAGAAACAAAATGAATGAAGACGGACATGTGATCAGAAATAAGGATCGGTTGGTTTGTAAAGGATATGCTTAGATCGAAGGAATAGACTTCGAAGAAACATATGCACCAGTAGCCAGAATGGAAGCTATTAGAATGATATTGGCTAATGCTTGCTGCAAAGACATTAAAGTGTATCAGATGGACGTAAAATCAACTTTTCTGAATGGGGAGGTAGAAGAAGTCTACATTGAACAACCAGAAGGATTTCAGCTTTCAGAAAATGAGGACTATGTATGCAGACTCAAAAGGGCCTTATATGGGCTAAAGCAAGCTCTTAGGGCTTGGTACTCCAGATTGGACAGGTACTTACTGCAACAAAGTTTTAAGAGGGGAAGTGCAGATAACAATTTGTACATCAAGCAGAACGATGAAAGTATACTCATCATTGAAATTTATGTTGATGATATCATCTTTGGAAGTGATGATGATTCACTAAGTCAACAATTTGCTAAGGACATGCAGAAAGAGTTTGAAATGTCATTACTCAGTGAATTGACCTTCTTCTTGGGACTCCAGATATCTCAAAGGACAGAAGGCATTTTTATTGCCCAGACAAAATACATCAAGGAAATGTTAAAGAAATTCCAGATGGAAGATTGTAAACCTGTAAGTACTCCTATGATCGTCGGTTGTAAGCTTAGCAAGGACGATGAATCTAAGGAAGTTGATCAAAGGCTCTATAGATCAATGCTTGGAAGTCTGCTATATGTAACAACCCCAACATCATATGTGATGTAGGCCGTTGGACAAGTTGCAAGATTTCAAGCTGCCCCAAAGGAAACTCACATTATAGTAGTTAAGAGGATCTTCAGGTATCTCAAAGGAACTATGGATTTTGGAGTTTGGTATCCAAAAGGGAATGAGCTGACATTGATAGATTATTCAGACGCAGATTGGGCAGGATGTGTTGACGATAGAAGAAGCACTAGTGAACAACTTTCTTTTTAGGAAGTTGTTTGGTATCTTGGTCAAGCAAAAAACAGTGTTCAGTATCCTTATCAACCGTAGAAGCAGAATATATAGCAGCAACAACTTGTTGTACTCATATTCTCTGGATGAAGCAAACCCTGCAAGACATACACATAACATGTAATGAGCCGATTTCAATTCTATGTGACAATACAAGTGCCATCAGTATCTCTAAGAATCCAGTTATGCACTCTAAGACCAAGCTCATTCCAATCAAGTTTCACTTTGTTCGGGAGCAAGTCATGGAAAAGAATATCAAGTTGGAATATATCGGGACAAAAGAACAGGTTGCAGATATCTTTACTAAGCCTCTCCCAAGAGAGACTTTTGAGTACCTCTAGGAAAAATTGGGAGTCATACTATCTCCTAATTGAATGGATCCATCTTCAACAACACAATAGCATGACAGGGGGAGCATGAAAGAGGTACCCTTTGCCATTGATGCCAAAGGGGGAGAAAAAGCTGAACAAGGTAAAGGAAGCATGATCTAAGGGGGAGAGTTGTGGACAAAAGAAGCTCATTCAAAGGGGGAGCTTTGGAGTTGTCATCAATGACAAGGGGGGAGATTGTTGACTGAATTGTCATTGATGCCAATAAGTGTGTGTCGGTGTGTCTTGGTTCCCTTTGAGGAGCCCCTAAGGGTTAAGTAAGTGTCAATGTCAAAGGAGACCTCTTGACCTTGTCCAAGCCCAAGTCTGAAGCCCTTGGAGCCTTTGGGACATTGCCAAAAGCCCTGTACACCATGTAGATGTTTAAGTACCCCTAAATTGTCTTTTGGTTCCCTACTTGTTTCTTCAGGGTTTCCCAGTACCACAACCTTGCCCTATTGCCCTAGAATGTGTCCTTGGTGGGTTGAAAAGTTGCTAGAGTCCAATGACCCTTTCAATTGTCATTTGCGTTTGATAGAGGTCATGATACCCTAAGAAAAGCCTAGGCACCCCACACCTTGATTGTCGTGTCTATAAAGCATGTGGCAACCTTGTTGACCTTACCAAAGTCCCCAAAACCCTTTACCTTGGTCCCTAAGCCTACATTCTACTCTATGCCTTGCCCTTGAAACTCTAGTAATACCCCAACCTTATACAAAGATGCCCTAAATATAAAACCCTAATAAAACTTGTAACAAGTAATAAGTATTAAAAGACAATTAAAATAATATTAAATCGAAGTGCTAAAACATTTTAAAAATAATTTAATAAATTACTTAAACCCTTATGACAAGAAGTGGTTAAACATTTTATGGGCACTCACATAATATAATAATAAATAATATTAAAACAAACAAATTAAATGCTAAATTAGGAAAGAGATTTGAACACTTAAAAACCCTACCCTAACATCCACCTTTGAAAATTAACCCCATTAAAATATTTAATAAATAAAACAATTCTTTAATTCTTAAAATGACATGTTAAAATTAATAAATTAAAAACCTTGTGTCCACATTAAGTTGAAGTATGAAAATATATCCAAGACTACCCTATCCTCCAACGTTGACCTTCAAAGTCGGCTCCTTTTAAGTGACATATGATAAACAATTTTAATATATTTACAAGCATTTATCTTCCCTTAAGATGTCGGCTCTGATATATCCTCTCCCTTATACGACCATAAATTCACCAATTTGTTGTCATAATAAAAACAACCTTTGCTTTGGATTTTCGCAGAGTTTTGGACTGAGGTATTTACTGAGGAAGAAAACCTTTTCTCTGGAAGTAGAATGGATTGGAAATTATTCAGAGTTTAATTTTTCCTTTGTTAAACATCTCATGGCAACCCCGAGTTTTACAACTATCTGAGGTGGATGTATTGCTGAGTCTCAAACTGAATTGTGCAAGGTTCTGGGAGTAAAGATCTCGCTGGTTTGACTGAGGATACACAGCAGGCTGCAGCAGATCACCACAGAGTTCACTTTTCTTTGGACAGTCCCGAGATTTCAGACATTACAAACCTGTTTTTTAATCTTTCCATGGGTACAACAGCAGTGGGATAAGTCCTGAGTCTTTAAGGCAGCAACAAACCCGAGTCTGGTGTATGGGAATATACAGTCCAAGATCCAAGTCCTTTTGCAGCGACAAAAGTCCTTGGGTCATCTACAACAATAGATTAATAAGGTCTGCATAAACAATATATACAACAACATATTTAAACAAGTTGTATGAGAAGTAAATGAATGCAGTAGACAAGTATATGTACATTATGTTTATAAATTCTCATATATTGAAGTAAACAAGCATGTGATCAGTAGTGTACAATAAGATGTGTATATATGTACAGTTGCATATAATGTACAATGTATAGTGGTTTATCGGTAAGTGGTATGTGAGTGCACACTGGTAAGTAAGTGTATAAGTGTGTGAACAATATAGTGTATGTACAGTATATGTACTAGTATGCAGTGAAATGTTCCATGGTAATGTATGACATGCTCTTCTATAATCTATGATGTACATGCACTATGATGATGAATTGATGTACACGATGATGATGATGGTAGTGCATACCCTATGATGATGATAAATACCTAATGAAGATGATGCACATCCTATGATGACAACTTATGATGATGTTCAGTGTTAGAAGAGCTGAGATGTTTCAGTGATTGGGTTTGACGAGCAGTGCGTGGTAGTGATATATATACATGGATGATTTGGCAGTGATCACAGTGCAGACGTTATCAGCAGCAGATTTAGGGTTTGGTATGTGACAGGTCCACAGGTTCGACAATTTCTTTCTTACCAGTGTGGCAAGACAGGGCAAGGAAAGGAGGTTGTAGCCTCCTTCCGGTTGTAGCCGAAAAACTAGGGAGTTGAAGCTTCCTTTAGTTTGTAGCCTGTAAATCATGGGGTTGTAGCCTCCTTCCAGTTGCAGCTGGACAATTGAAGTCTTTGTAATAAGGGGGTTGTTTCCTCCCAGTTATTTCTGGAAAACTATTTTTAAAAGGCTTCCGTGGTTTTACCCCTAGGACCTTGGGTTTCCATGTCAAAAATTATTATGTATTGTGCAACTTGTTATTTTTATATACGTTGATGATATGTTGTGATTGGTGATCAAAAACCTGCTTTTGATTAAAATTTTATATAGTACAAATACTGATTCACCCCCCTCTTAGTATTTCAACAGGTAAGTCCGTAGATCTCCGTAAGGCTCTGTCCTCATCAAACTGGACATCCCTGCTCACAATGATCCTCTTGCGAGCAGGAATATATACTCTGTATGCCTTCGAAATCTCGCTGTAACCATCAGGTAACCCCTTCTCTCCAGAAGGGTCCAACTTCTTCCTAGTGTTAGCATGAATGTGACAATAGTAGACACTCCCAAATATGTGCAAGTGGCTCACATCTGGTCTAGTGTCTGTGAAGACCTCTGTTAGAACAATAATCCAACCCCTTAGTACCTTAGTCTAGCTCCCTAGTCAATTTAATTGCATTTTGTGCATTATTACACTATGGTTTGGACTTAGGGTGCTTAGTTGGACCAATAACCAGTTAAATTGTGGCATTCACACCCACATGACCGCTCCAACTCAATCAACCATCCACATGTGTGCCCTCATCATTGCTGGTGCGCTCCCATTTATTGAATGTGGACAGTTTGGTTGACTAGGAGCGCTAGAGGTGGATTTTGTCCAATTTTGGACTGATTTGGTGCATTTAATGCCACCTAGAGCCTCTCACTCACCTAATTTTGCACACCCACGCATGCCAAGGTGTCATGTGTCATGATTGCTCCATGCCACTTTAGCCACGTCCACACAACAATTCGTGGCCATTTGGGCTGATTTGGAGCGTGTTTGGCCCACCTAGGGGAGATTGAGGCTAATTTGACCAATTTTACTTGTACAGTTATTTTAGGCTTCCCAAGCCTCACAAACCACTTCAGATGTAATATAAACCTGTTACTAACATGTTTTGATGTAAGACAGTCAAATAATAACCTGTTTTAGTTTAGATTGCATGTGTAAATTGCTTCTCTTTTAATGGTTTTTTGCTGGTTTTGCATCAAATTCGATTTGTGAGTTTCTCTAAGGCTCCTAGATCTTGCTGTAGATCGAAATTCTCACATGGTATCAGAGTTGGGTGGAGTTTAGTGAGTTGTAGATCAATCCTGAGCGTTTTGAGTTGCAGTTTAAAAAAAATTCTAGATAAAATTGAGTAGTTTTTGCAGGACATTCAACAATTTCATCACCATTAGTGCAGGAAGAAATGGAAGCAACCCACATCTTGCTAGCACCTTTCAATTTCTTCGATTGGAAGGTAGAGCTGGTTATTCAATTGAGATCCAAGGGTCTCTACAGAGTTACCATGGGCACAGAGGTGGAGCCAAACTCTGCTGTAGAGAAAGCCAAGTACTTCAATAGATTGGATGAAGCATATGGATTGTTATGCCTGAGTATCTCAAGAGAGCTTTTGTTCCACATAGACAGTTTAGCAACCCCAAATGAAGTCTGGGTAAAACTAGTGACACTCTTTGGGAAAATTGATGAACTAAGAGGACACCAGCTTGAGAACGAGCTCATCAGCCTGAGCCCAGCGCACTTTGACACTATCCAGGACTTCTTCACCAAGTTTAAGTCACTTGTGCTCCAGCTAAAGCAATGTGGGATTGAGAAGAAAGCGGATCAGTTGATTTTGTCCATCCTTTCGAAGTTGGGGCCACAATTCTCAGTCTTTGTCAACGCATTTCATTATGGCAAGTTAACACTTCGAAACTAGCAAATTCCAAGTCTAGCTAACTTCATGGAGTCCCTCACTCAGGAGCAAGACAAGCTAGTCCAAATGGGCACCATCAAGGCTAAGGATCAATCGTTGGCCATGGGAGTTCCGAATGCCTCTAAGGGAAAGCAGAAGGCAAAGAATTCAAAGCTGCCAGAGATGAGGAAATAAAAAAACCTCAAATCCAGTGATGGGGGTTTGAATCCTCCCAAGGAGAAGGACAAGAAAGGGAAAGAGAAGACCAAATGCACCTATTACCACAAGGGATGGCATCTAGAGAGCTCATGCATGAAGAAAACCATTGACCAGATGGCGCAGCTGCTGGAGAAAAACAACATCCCTGTCCCAGATGGTGCAAGGAAGAAAGATGGCACCTCCAGTTTAGACAACAAGGAGAAATGTCATGCCTTGGTAGTAGGTACCTTTAATTCCTCATTCTTCATCATTGATTTAGGGGCTTCTAGACACATGGTAGCCACCAGAAAGCTTTTCTCCTCCATGCATTTGAATGCTGGCCCAGTAGTTTGAATGGGGGATGACTCTAAAATCCAGACCAAGGGAATTTGTAGGATTGATTTAGAGCATGGTTACTTCAGTGATGTGTTATATGTACCAGACTTGGTAGCAAATTTGCTGTCAGTCTATTAAATGACCCATACTGGAGAAGCAAAGAGAGTGACATTCACTCCAGACTTGGTAGAGATTGCAGAAATCTCATCAAACCAAGTTGTAGCAGTTGGGTATGCAAACCACCATGAGAGGATGTACAAGTTTTCGAATTTCCTCCGTACTTCCAATGACCAAGCTCTCCTCTCACATGCCAATGAGACTTCCAAGCTATGGCATGAGAGGTTTGGTCACATGAACTACAAGTACCTCCAAGCATTACACAGAGATGAGATGGTGGAAGGACTTCCACAAATCAAATCATCAAATGGAGCTTGCATTGGGTGTGTAGTTGGGAAGCATTCAGAGCGAAGCTATGAGAAGGGGATGGCAAGGAGAGCAATACAACCACTTGGGTTGGTACATTCAAATTTGATTGGTGGATCAAGGTATGTACTCACATTTATTGATGACTACTCGAGATTCTGCTGGGTGTACTTCCTTAAATTAAAATCCGAAGTTTTTGAGCAATTGAAGATTTGGAAGGCATTAGTAGAGAATCAAAGTGGGCATAAGATTAAGATCCTTAGGACTGATAATGGGAAGGAGTATGTCAATAAAAATATGCAGCACCTTTGTGAGGAATGTGGCATCCAAATGCAACATTCAACTCCCTACAGACCACAACAAAATGGTGTGGCAGAGAGGAAAAATAGATCTCTCAAGGAGATGGCCACATGCATGATTGAAGCAAGGGATCTAAGACCCAACCTATGGGCTGAGGCTATTAATTGTGCTGCACATATACAAAACAAATCCTTCCACAAATCAGTCAAAGGAAAGACTCCCTATGAGGCATGGTTTGGCCATAAACCAAATGTCTCAAATTTCAGGATTTTTGGATCAGGAGCATGGGCTCGAATCCCTTCTGAAAAGAGGAAGGCCTTGCAGCCACAAAGCAAGGAATGCATCATGGTTGGTTATGGTGAGGATACAAAAGGTTACAAACTCTTTGACACTTCCACGCTCAAGACCTTCATTGAGAGAAGTGTGCAATTCGAAGAGGAACCAATACCAGATTTTGAGCTTGCACCGGGGGAATGCTCTTCTCCTCAACAATTTGATGATGTAAGTGATGATTCATGCTTTCTATTTTCTGATACGTCTGATAATAATATGGCTGTAGATGACATTGCTGTAGATGAGTCACCATCAAGGCCCAAGTGGGCTGAAAAAATCATACAAGCTGTAGGGGAATTGGTTGGCAATCCCCAAGAGCCTAGGAAGATTAGATCTCAATCTAACAATGCTTCCTTTGCTAGTGAAAGTGCTCTTGCTGAGCACTGTTATATGCTGATTGGATCTGATCCACAGTCATATCAACAAGCTTGTCATGACCCAAGATGGAAAACAACAATGGAAGAAGAATTCCATTCTCTCCAAGAGAATGAGACACAGGAATTGGTTCCCTTTCCTCCCAAGAGGAAGCTTGTTCAATGCAAGTGGATCTTTCGAACCAAACTTGCTGTTGATGGTTCAGATATGAAATACAAAGCAAAATTAGTTGCTAAGGGATACTCTCAAGTCCATGGTGTGGACTACACCGAGACCTTTGCACCGGTTGCAAAGATGGATTCCATAAGACTAGTTCTAGAAATTGCAGCTAGAAAGGGTTGGCAAGTGCACCATATGGATGTCAAGAGTGCATTCTTACATGGTGAGCTACATGAAGAGATCTACATGCAACAACCTGAAGGTTTCCAAGAGGATCCTTCACTTGTTTGTAGGTTGAAGAAATCACTCTATGGACTCAAGCAAGCCCCCAGGGCTTGGTATGCAAAAATGGATGCTTTCTTGCTCTCTATTGGTTTCATTAGATGCAAATTTGATCCAAATGTATATTTGCAGCAACATGATGGCATTTTGTAGGTTATTGTTCTCTATGTTGATGACCTCTTAATTACAGGGAGCTGCAACACTTCAATTGGTTCAATTAAGTCATCTCTACATAGTGAATTTGCCATGACCGATCTAGGATTGCTAAGGCAATTTTTGGGATTGGAAATTGAACAGTTTGAAAGGGGCATCATGCTGAGTCAACCAAAGTATGCTTCAGACCTACTAAATAAGTTTAACATGGCTGATTGTAAGGCAACCAAGTGCCCTTTCCTTTCTGGCATCAAATTATGTGAATTTGACAATTCTCCATTGGTAGATTGTACACTCTACAGGTAACTAGTTGGCAGCTTGCTCTATCTTACACATACAAGACCTGATTTATCTTATGCTGTAAGTGCTGTAGCCTGTAGCAAGACATATGCACCAGCCACATGAGCTCGATTGGAAGGCAACCAAAAGAATTCTCTAGTATGTCCAGGGTACAAAGAATTTCGGGGTGCACTATTCAGCTAGTGCTTCACTTCGACTAGCTGGGTTTTCTGATTTGGATTGGGCTGGAGATTCCACTGACAGAAAATCAACTTCAGGTTTTGTTTACATGCTTGCTGAAGGTCCCATTTGTTGGTCAAGTAAGAAACAACATACCATCTCTCTTTCTTCAGCAGAGGCCGAGTACAGGGCAACAGTCCATGCAGCTACATAGTGTGCTTGGTTGCAGGGAATTCTTCGGGAATTTGGTGTCACAATTGATTCTCCTACCAACTTTTGGGTGGACAATCAAATTGCCATCAAGATATCTACTTATCCAGTTCAGAGGCATAGAACAAAGCATATTGAGATCCATATGCACTACATCTGGGGCTTAGTGCATGACAGGGTGATTTCATTGCAGTATTGCCCATCCACCGAGCAAACTGTCGACATTTTCACCAAGACTTTCACAGAGAAGACCTTCACTCACTTGAGATCTTTGCTTGGAGTGAGTGATGGATGGTGATTGTTGCTATTTGTTGCAGTTTTTAGCCCCATGTCCATTATTGAGGGAAGGTTTTGTCCCATGTGGTTTTCCTTCTTTTCCTCACTTCATGTGGACAAATAAAATTTCTGATTTATGTATTGAGGTGACTTGAGCCTTTGTTGCCAAGGCCTCCATTTTATAAGTTGTACTAAGTTTTTGGTTAAGGGCGGGTGTTAGAACAATAATCCAACCTCTTAGTACCTTAGTCTAAGTCCCTAGTCAATTTTATTGCATTTTGTGCATTATTACACTATGGTTTGGACTTAGGGTGCTTAGTTGGACCAATAACTAGTTAAATTGTGGCATTCACACCCACATGAGCGCTCCAGCTCAATCAACCATCCACATGTGCGCCCTCATCATTGCTGGTGCCCTCCCACTTATTGAATATGGACAGTTTGGTTGACTAGGAGCGCTAGAGGTGGATTTTGTCCAATTTTGAACTGATTTGGTGCATTTAATGCCACCTAGAGCCTCTCACTCACCTAATTTTGCACACCCACGCATGCTAAGGTGTCATGATTGCTCCATGCCACTTCAGCCACGTCCACACTACAATTCGTGGCCATTTGGGTTGTTTTGGAGCGTGTTTGGCCCACTTAGGGGGGATTGAGGCAATTTGACCAATTTCACTTGTACAGTCATTTTAGGCTTCCCAAGCCTCATGAACCACTTTGGATGTAATATAAACCTATTACTAACATGTTTTGATCTAAGACAGTTAAATAATAACCTATTTCAGTTCACATTGCATGTGTAAATTGCTTCTCTTTTAATGTTTTTTTGTTGGTTTTGCATCAAATTCGCTTTGTGAGTTTCTCTAAGGCTCCTAGATCTTGCTGTAGATCGAAATTCTCACAACCTCCTTGGGTGTCTTCCTCCCCAAAGTTGTGTGGGGATACCTGTTGTGAATGTATATTGCGGTCCTGTATGCCTTGGCACAAAGGAATAGTGGTAATCCCTGATCAAATTGCATGGCCTTGGATGCTCCTACCATTGTCTTGTTCTTTCTCTTTGCCACTCCATTCTGCTGTGGGGTATGAGTCACTGTGTTCTCTCTCTTGATCCCCTCCGATGAGCAATACTCCAAGAACTCATTGACGGTGTACTCACCTCCGTTATCCATCCTCAATACTGGGATCTTCCTTCCTATCTGGTTTTCTACGAGAGTCTTGAACTCTCGAAACCGCTCAAAGACCTTTGACTTGGCCTTCAGGAAATAGATCCAGGTCTTCCTGGAATAGTCGTCAATGAAAGTGACGCAATAGCTGTAGCCACTGAACGATTGGACACACATGGGTCCATAGACATTGGAATGCACTAAGTCCAAGGTCCCCTTAGATTTGTGCTCACTTTGTGGGAAAGGATTCCTGATGTTCTTCCCCAACACACAACCCTTACAGTGGTTATGCTTCTCCTCTTGTACTTGAGGAACCCTAATGACGGCCTGTCTCAAATGCCTCAGTGCTCCATGGTGTGCCATCCTCTTATGCCACAGATCACCCTGACTGCTGTTGTTGTTGACTAGAGCCTTTGCAGACTGAAAATGTAGTCTATACACCTTCCCACTTCGGATCCCAATCACCCGATCCAAACTCCTATTTGACCCCTTTGGCCTGATATACACCCTATGGTCTCGGAACTTCACCTGAAATCCCTTGTCCTCCAAGGTGGAAACGGATATGAGGTTCTTAGTCAACCCTAGAACATACAACATGTCAACAAAACTGAGGGGTTTGCCAGACTCCCTTTGAAATGAAACAGTGCCAACTCCCTTTGAAATGAAGCAGTGCCAACTCCCTGCGCCTGATACTGCGCATCATTACCCAACTCAATGTGGAGATTTAATCCACCCTCCTGCAAGCTCTTGAAGAACCTCTTCTGCCCCGTCATATGACTAGATGCTCCACTGTCTATGTACCAAACACTGCTACCTGTGGTGCTTTCCATGCAAGCTATCAAGCACAAATCCTCATTGAAGTTTTTGTTGAACTCCTCCACCTCTACGGATCCTGCCATCTCGGTATTGTTCTTCTTCTTCCTATCTGGGCACTAAGAGGCAAAGTGTCCTTGCTTGTGGCAGATAAAACACTTGACCTTGGACATGTCAAGGTTCTTCTTACCACCTTCCTTTTTCTTTACCTTACCCTTGCTCTTCCCTGCTAGGGCTAGAGCCTCTTCATCACTATCTGCGGGGCATTGCTGGATGAACTTGAACCTTGACCCATGCGCATCTCCTCTTGCACAAAGTCATCCCACAATCTCTGCCAATCAAGGAGCTTCTCCCTAGCCACAACACCTTTGACAAAGGTGTCCCATAGCTTAGAAAAGCCATTGAGGGCTATCTGAACTAGCTCCTCGTCCTCAGTCTTAGAGCCAACTGCTCCAAGCTCGTCTCTGATCAGTGTGAGCCTTGTGAGATAAAGAACCACTCCTTCACCCTTGGCCATCCTAGTACTGCGCATCCTCTCTTGCAGCACCATCTTTCAGTTTTCGTGTTGGAGTTTGTACAACTTCAGAAGCTATTCTTATTGTCCTCCTTTGGGAGTTGAACTTGTTGTAAATTGTAATCATTCATCTAAACCCTAGAAAGAACAATGTAATCCTTGGGGTGAAAAGCCAACAATAAAAGAATAAAATAAAAGTATGAAATAGAAAATTATTATTGCTCCCCCAAGTGAAGTCGGCCCTAGTTAATTTATGGGTGGGAAAACAGTATAAATAGGAAGCACCCCTCCTCATTATCACACACAACAGCAACGCAACAACACAAGTGAAGTGCGCAGTTTCTGGCAGAGTGCAGCTACACAGCAGCTCAGACAAGTTTGCATACACTGCAAAAGAAGACTGTTTTTAGGGTTTTATCTTTGGAAAGCATTTCCATATTTTTTTCTTTTCTTTCTTCATTGTACTCTGATCTCAGAATTATTATCTCTAGACGAAGGTTACTGGGTTTTCTCCTAATTGGGTTTCCTAGGTGAAAAATACTTGTGTTATTGTTCTGTGCTTTGTCTATCTTTTAGTGATCTGATTGATAAATGCAATTAAGATATGCTACTATAATTTTAAGAAAAACTAACATTTCGTTCTTGCTCTGGTAAAGTCCTTCCAAAGCCTTCCACATTTCCAATGCCGTCTTCTTCCTGGAAAGGTGAGGGACTATGTGGTCCTTCACCCCATCCAAGATAATCAACATAGCTCTGGAATCTAACTTCTTCCACCGCTCCAACTCTGTCGGATCTGTGGGCGCAAAATTCGTGGCATCAATGTGCTCCTTTGCATCACTGATATCCAGGATCCTTGTGATCCTTTCTTTCCTAGTAGGAAAGTTCTGAGCCCCTTGGAGTCTGTCCTCAACTCTTAACTGCACAACCATAGTGAACTGTACCTGTCAAACCCTAGATCTGAACTCTAGGTTTGTGTCTTCAATAGATCCCCCCCTGATCTATCAATACTCCTGTAGTTTCTCAGATTTAGCTCAACCAAGCTCTAATACCATGTAAATTTTCCTTTAAAACTCAAACTAGGGCTAAACAACATATATTTAATTTCTACTGATAACCACACATGAGTTTCTTTTACTTAGTAATGCAGCGAAAATTAAATACTGAGAAACATCAACAACAATCTCATAAATATAGACACAGTGTTTAGGGTATGGACACCCCCTAATAAAACCCTAGCTGGGAAGACTGGTGCAGCAGTCAAATATGAAATTTTATTAAGAAGATATAGAACAATTACAATTCGGCAGATAAATTCACCCAACCTGGCGAAATAGAACCTCTGCACACCACTGGGCAAACCCTTAAAAATGGTACGGCCCCTGCGCAACTATACGACCTTCTGCGTTAGCAGTACAACCCTCTTGCGTAGCTGTACTAAATCCGTACGACTGCCTTTGCTGAGTTGTACGACCTCCCTCTGCGTGAGTGTGTATGACCCTGCTCTTTACCTGATTAGTCGATGAATCTTCTGGGTGAGTGCTCCTCCGTCTTCTCAGCAAACTTCTCTATCTGACTTCTCTATGTCTCTGTCTCTGTGTATGTGTCCTCTCCACCAAATCTTCTTTTAACTCAATGGCTAAGCGAAAACTCTAACCCTCACTGTGGATAAACAAATGAGATCATCTAGTGAGATCAATGGCCACGATTAGATTAGCTAACACTTAAATTATTTCACTTTTCACTTTATAAAAGTGATTCCATTAAGTCAAAATCAAATTAGATTAATGAATGTATTTTTCTAAGTCTAAACTTAGGAAAATCACAAAAATACATTTGGCTTCCTGTTTAATGTCTTCTAGCATGCAAGGACACATGCAATGATAGAAAAATTTCCTTGTTGCCACTTTCTAACAAAAAATACCCTAGGTAGCCTACTATAAGTCCACGTTAGGCTATGTTTTTATAATATTTTATGTTATAATTTTAAGTTGTTGACTAAATTGTCATTGATGCCAACAGGTGTGTGTTAGTGTGTCTTGGTGCCCCTTGAGGAGCCTCTGAGGGTTGAGTAAGTGTCAGTGTCTAAGGAGACCTTTTGACTTTGTCCAAGCCCAAGTCTGAAGCCCTTGGAGCCCTTGGTACATTGCCAAAATCCCTATAGAGTGTAAGTACCTCTAAGTTGGTTCGATGGTTCCCCGGTTGTTTCATTGGTTTTCTCAGTACCACAACCATGCCCTTTTTCTCTATATTGTGTCCTTGGTGGGTTGAAAAAGTGGCAAGAGTCCAAATGACCCTTTCAGTGGTCATTTGCGTTTGATAAAGGTCATGGTACCCTAGGAGAAGCCTAGGAACCCCACACCTTGTTGGTTGTGTGTCTTTACTTGTGGTAACTCTAATAACCTAACAAACTACCCTAAAACCCTCACCCTTGGTCCCTAAGCCTACTCTCTACTCTATGCTCTTAAAACACTAACAACACACTAATATTGCATAATAATGCCCATTGCACACATGGTTAATAATAATAATTTAAATGGTTAATAATAAAAATTTAAACTACACTCATGGTTAATAAGTATTAAAACATAATTATAATAATATTAAGTTTAATGATAAAAATTGTTTAAAACAATTTTTACAAATAAATAAAATATTAAAAGGTGACCCACTAATACTCCACATTAAGTTAAAGTGTTTAAAACAAGTTTAAATTGAATACAATCCTCTTTAATTAAAATATTAATAAAGTATTTCTTTAAATAACTAAAATATAATTAAATTATAATCATTTAAAAAATATCATTTAAATTATAATATTTAAACATGACAAAACCCTTTACAACTAAAATGTTAAAATATTTTAATTTAATAGATTATATAAATGACAAAGGAAAGGCCCTTTACCACTAAAAAGTTAAAATATTTTTAAATCCCTAAATTCCAACGTTGAAAACCTTTTAAAAAATATATAATAAAAAGAAAGGGGAGAAAACTTTTATGAAACAAGTCGGCCCATAAACTTTGTGAATTAAATTAAAATTTAATTAAAACTAAAAGGAACCTTTAAGATGTCGGCCCATACTCTTCCAAAAACTTTTATAAATATACTTTCACTTGTCTAAACCATAAAAAGAAATCAACGATGTATCTGAGGAATTTCGGATCGAAGAAGCAACAGCAAATCCACGAAGTTTTCGCTGGGATGTGACTGAAGTTTTCATGGGTATTATAGCAGCAGCAGATCTGAATTCTTCCACAAGTTTTGTTTGGGATTTGAAGAGTGAATAGTTCACTTGATAAACCTTGTGACCGCTTGTGAGTTTCTCTTGACAGACCTCTTATGACAGACAGTATTGCTGCTACCTACAACCACAAACTCGAATTTGATGAGTCTCATAGCAGCGGTATGAACAGCCTGAAGTCTGCACAGTTCATGGATGAATAAGGTATGTTAGTATACACATGATTACAGTACAGTGAATATAAATTACAGTATGAATGTATATATATAGAGAATGTGAGTCTGGAATGTATATACAGAGAATATGAGTATGTGATGTACATACAGAGAATGTAAGTATGTAATATATATACCAAGAATGTGAGTATGTAATGTATATACATACAGTGAATATAAGTGTATATAGTGTACAGACAAGTGTACATACAGTAAGAATATGTACAGTATTGGGTGAAGGTGGTATGTACAAGCATTAATGTGCAAGTGAATGTACAAGCCGGAGTATGAAATTATGAGGATGAATGCCTTGATATGAAATATGAAGATGTTGATGTGATGTTGCACTCTGTAATACTTGATAACGAATACCATTCGATGATGTTCCAGAAAAGAAGAGCAGAAATACCTTTTCAGCAGTTGTGTATGCCGATGTACTTGAGTAGTGTGTGGGAGTGATTTATATACATGGATGATCTGACAGTGATCAAAGAGCAGAGGCTATCAGCAGTAGATTCAGAGATGATTGAATTTGTGAGACATACAATTTCATACAGAAACTGAGAAGCTGTAAGGCAAGTATATCTTGGCATTTTATAGTTAATATCTAATGCATAGGACTCTTATGTTTCACCAGTTGATGACAGAAGATGACAGTTGGTGAGCAGCATTGTTTATCTTGACAATGATATACTTGAGTATGGAAGTGATGTGCTGACTTGACAGTGATATGCCTGAGAATGATGTTTAATATGACAGTGATGACATGGCAGAAAGATGATGTGGCAGTAATAACTACAGAGGGATGATTTGACAGTGACTAGAGTGCAGAGGTTATCAGCAGCAGAGTTTGGTATGTGACAGGTCCACAGGTTCAACAATCTTCTTCTTATCTGGGTGGCAGGACGGGGCAAGGAAAGGATCCTTATTGCACATATGGATCCTTATTGCTGATCTTAACTTATGATGGAACATTTTTTTGTTCCCCATGTATATCGTCTTTGCTATTCTTGTGGGCCATCTTTTTTCTTACTGAGAACTATTACTTGAAGATGAAAGTTCTTATTTATATTGTTAATTTTCATTTGGCTTATAATTAGTTATAGTTTGTTTTTATGCTAACATTGAAAATGACTAGTTTCTTCGATATAGGAATGTGCAATAGTAAATGATGAGCTGACCCACTGGGTGTTCTCATGGCTTTCCAGAATTTTAATTTTCTCATGCTAGGTATTTTTCTTCAATTTCATATTGTTCAAGCCAAGAGACAATTTGGGCCAAACATATCTGCTGATAATTTGAGGTAAAAACATTCTGCCAGGTTGAAAATGCTTTCAAGCTCTTTATGGAAATGAAGAAGCGCCACTGCATGCCAGATGAATATACATATACAATCCTTATTCGCATGCTGGGGATGAAAGGACAAGTGGATGAATTCCTTCTGATTTTTGATGAGATGATTGCAAATGGGCGCACTCCAAATCTGGTTGCATACAATACCATTGTTCATGCCCTTTGTAAACATCACAGGGTTGACAAAGCTATTTCAATATTTGACAATATGATTAACAAGGGTTGTTGCCCTAACCAGTTCACATATTCTGTTCTCCTAGAGGGTTTGGCAGCAGAAGGTAAACTGGACAAGATAGACCAGGTTGTAAAGTTAGCTAAGTGTTTTATGAATAGGTCAATCTATGGGTTTCTAATTAAAACGATTAGTAAGTTGGGGCATGTTGCAGAGGCCCATAAATTGTTCCGTACTATGTGGGATGATGGATATAAAGCTGATAGAAATGCTTATGTCACAATGTTGGAGAACCTTTGCAATTCAGGTCAAATAAAAGAGGCTATTGACCTGTTTGACAAGATGCACGAGTCTGATTTGAACATTGATAGTGCCATGTACAATATTGTATTTTCAGCCCTTGGCAAAACCAAACAGATATCCTTGATTTATACCCTATACAAACAAATGAAACAGACTGGTCCTCTTCCAGATATATTGACATATAATATTTTGATATCAAGCTTTGGTAGAGCAGGTGATGTGGATGAGGCTTGCAAACTGTTCAATGAAATGGATGAAGGGGCATGCAAGCCTGATGTTGTTACATATAACACTCTGATTAATTGTCTTGGGAAAAACAGTGAGTTAGATGAAGCTCATTTTCGTTTCAAAGAGATGCAGGAAAAAGGCTTGAATCCAGATGTTGTCACATACAGCACACTTATAGAATGTTTTGGCAAACTAGGTCGGGTGGAGATGGCCTACACTTTGTTTGAAGAGATGTTGGAGAAAGGTTGTTATCCAAATATTGTCACCTATAACATTCTCCTTGACTGCCTTGAAAAAGATGGAAAGTCAAATGAAGCCCTGAATCTTTATGAGCAGCTAAAGCAACAGGGTTTAACTCCTGATTCTATCACTTATTCTGTGCTTGAACGTCTACAAAGTGCATCTCATGGACCCTTACGGCCTCGCAAACAGCGCTCTATAGCGGGTTGGGTTGTTAGCCCTCTCTCCCCTAGATAAAGATAGTAGAATGGGGAGCCAATTGAAGATATTCTGCAAGCAGCTCTTCATATTTTTCTTTCCATACTCCCCAGGAAAATTCCAATATTATCTGTAACATATTGATCTGAAGTGTTGGTGGTTTACATGTAAGAAATGCAATAACCTTTCTTTTGCAATGAAAGTTGCCAAGCATTTTTTCTGCTCTGCTGGATGATAGATCAATGCTTGGAGCTTTTAGAAAAAAATGATTTTTCATAAGAATATTTTTTCCATCGTTGAAAAGCTGGACAGTTTGGTTTGTTGTATTTCAACACATTTAAGTAGTGTCACTATTGAAATATGTAAATTGATAGTGGGAAAAGTGAAACTTCTGGAAATTATGCGCTTGATTCCTACTATCCTGTATGCCAATTAATGAAGTGTGAAAATGTGTGTGCTCTTGATGTTCCAATCTCTACTTAGAGTTGTGTTCATGCCAATGAGAATACACTGCATACCTTTTATTCCATGCTTTACTGTACTTCCCATTGTATGTATTTCTAAATGAGTTTACAGGAATTTGTTTTAATGGGATGGTAACAACGCTCATTCTTTTATTCACATGGGTATCAAAATCTCAATCTGACATTGTCTTCACACCTAATAGACGCTGATAAAGGGAGCATTTTTTTCTTTCTTTCTGAAAAACTACATCTCATCTTTCATTAGTGCACATAAAAGGCACATCATACAGCATTGCATTACTGGGTCACAACCATTGTTGAAAAAATTGGCATCAGCGAGAATAGGCGAGGGCCCAAAATACATATTCATGGGAACATCAGCAGAAAAGGCAAACTACAACAAGCATTAAAACATACAACATAGATGCATTTTTGACCCCATTTTTTAAATATATAAACCAACAACAAGATAAAAAAAACACATTGGCACATAAATATGGAAAATACACCGATATATATGATGTAGCAGATGTCAAATAAAAAATGATACATCAAAGTTGATACTGAATACTGAAACCTGATAGTTGTCCAATCATGTACTCAAAAGTGGACAACCAATACAAAATGACATTAAATATATAAATGTATATCGTCATCATGAGTAAAAAACCATGCGTATCACTTGGCATTTGTATAGGATGATTGAGAAGAGAGGAGTCTAGGAGGTGTATAGTCATCACTCCATTAATTGGAAAAGTTTGTCCTCTTAGCTATGTTCATAAGCTCTTTGGGTTCTGAAGGCTTACATTGGAAGTATTTGAGCCATTCCATGTATATAAACACAAAGCAATTGCAAATTAGACCCTAGATCCATGAGGATGAATGTACCAATGTTGCATATATTGTCTTGGGGAAAGTTTCAGTGAGGGTCTGGAATATAGTTGTTGTCACATACATAGTAGCTGGGCTACAATTGTTCCTGAGCAGTCTTGAGCATTTCTTCGAGTCAATCCTTTACCTTGAGATCAGCAAATGATGAGATTCCAGTGGATGATCACTCTCATTCAGTGGATTCAGAGCATTCAGCTTGACAAGTTCTATGCCATGACTGAGCCTCATGACCCCATATATGATGACTGAGTTAGCCATTTTCATGACCCAGAGCAAAGTTTTGACAATGCCCATGATGTACAACAACAACAATGTTTCAATGCCCTTGAGATTGTTCAGATCGATGTAGGTATATGACCCATGTGGTATATGGATTTGTACATATGGATCTTCTTGTTGTTCTGTTGTCTATTTTAGTAGTGAGTTTTGGTTAATAGTGGTTGTATGTTGGCAATATTCTATTGCATTTAATGGTATCTAAAGTATAAGTGATATAGTTTCTATGCCCAAGAAATTCTTTTGTATACTCATTGGTCATGCCCTACTTATGGTATGGATTTGATCATTTTCCTTTAGGGGACACAATTTATTAGCCTTGGCACCATTTTCAGTGTCTCCATCCATCTGTTGCCTTCCCTTCTTTCTGTTTAACCCCGACTTGTAACTTGACTAGTGACATCTATGATTACCCCTACCTTCACCTCTATGTTGGAATAGGTCTCCATGTTTAAATTGTGTCTCGGTGTTGGTTTGTGTGATTCTTATCACATAGATTGTCTTCCTCTAGGTCTTGAACAAAAGTGGTCTTTACCAACTGTCTCTTTAGACATTAGGGCATCATAACTTAAATGTTATATCTAAATGAATGTATAGCCAGCAAAACAAAAGTGTTTTTAAACACTTGCAAATAAAATATAAAGTCAGCCAGTTGCCAAGAGACGAGCACTCATTCTTTGTATGATGTGAGGCCATTTCCCCCCAAAGGGAAACATAGTGGTCACTCCATCACACCTATGGATGGTGGCAGGAAATGGAGGTCATATCGAGTCATTATTTGAGGCCCACCAGGCTATTTAGGGCACCTGTTCTTGGAGGATGGTTAGTTAATTAAATAAAGTAAATCTCTTAAAAAGAGTTGATGGCTAGAGGATGAGCATTCATTCATTGTATAATGTACGACTCATTTTTCTCTACAGGGAAACATGGTGAGACTAACCTGTCAGAGTTATGTCTTTGTCATTTTCTGGAAGCCCATAAGGTTTTCCAGGGCACCTGCCTTTGGAGGTTAACTAGTGTCTTTTGCCGAAACAGTAAAATATGTTTCTTATAAAAATAACCAATATAAGTAAGCTAAAAACTCCATGAATGGATAATAATATAATTGATAAATATTCGATGATGATTTACATTTACAAGAGTTGGACTTATATAAGTTCATTTGTGACTTTCCAACGTAAAGTCACGACTCTTTAATAATGATTAATCATTAATTATTAATTATCTATTAATATTAATATTAATATTCATGTTAAGATATATATATATATATATATATATTGCCTTCTTCTTAAATGAAGCTTTGTCCTCAAATCTCATTGAAGACAAGGCTTATGCTTGTTGCCTATAATGTCATCTCTCGATCCTTTATTTTAGTACTTGTGACACTTGATGAAAAGAGATGATACGAGTTACAAATTCCAAAGAGAAAATGTCGCATTGTATGTGATGTGGTCCATCCTAGATCAATCTTCATTGGAGATGATTGTTGATCACTTTGTTAAATAATTTTTTTCATTTTTTGCTTAGGTTGTAGATTTTGTGTTCTTTTGCTTTCAAATTATAACTTTGTTTATGTTCATTTTTGATCCTGTTGGTCAAAATGTTTTTTGTAATTTGGGTGTCGATAAGGAGTTCTTGTTTGTTTTTTTGCTGTTTTGACATCTTTTTGAACTTTGATACGGACTGAATTTGTATTTGTTTCTTCTTCCTCAACTTGAATTTGTTTTCGGGAGAGTCTGGATGCTTCCTTCTAGATTTGAACTAATTTGTTCTCTAATAGATTATTATTATTCTGAATATTCTTGAACTTTTCTCCTTGCATTTCTCCATTCTCTTTTAACTTCTTAATTTGTTTCTCTAGTTATTGATTAAGATTTTCTTCTTGCTTCTCTAGAATTTTTCCTTCGAAGTCTTCATTAGAGTGCTATGTTTTTTGACTATTTTTCAATTTTTTGATCTTTGTAACTAATGTTTTGTTATTGTTTCTTAGTTGAAATACTTCTTTTGTAGTGCTTGTTAATATGTTATTTATTTTTCGTAATTTCGAACTTGTGTGTCTTCTTAGTGTCGTCATATTTCTGCTGGATTTCTTTCTTCTGTTGCTGATGTCGACATGTCTTTGATTATTGACTTTTTTAAACTTTCTCTAGACTTGCTCCAATTTATTATCTTTGCCCATGATGAGTTGGTTTAAACGCTTTCTTTCTAATTCGAGATTGTCATTGTTTCTATAAGGTGATTCGTTGTTATTTATTGTCTTTTTGATTTTGTCTTTAGGATCTTGATTGTGATTTTTTAATCAAGATATTTTTTCATTCATAACTAATAACATTTTCTTGATATCTTTATTAGTTTTTTCTAGTTTTTTTATTTTGATCCTTTGAGCGATGATTCTCTTGTTCTATCAACTTATGAAGAATGATCTGCTTATTCATCTCAAATTGTAGATTTTATTGCTTTTCTTGTAGTATCATAATTCGCTTTCCAGTTTATGTGATTGCAACTGTGAGTTATTTTGATCGTCTTTCATAATAAAATATTTACCACATATTGGACTGTTGAATTTTCAGCGTTAACATAAACTTTAAAAATTTGCAGATGAACTTAAACAAATCAGCAGTGCAGTAAAAACACATTCATCACATCAGCACACATGGACACAATATTTTTCCCCGGGGAAAACTTCAAAGGAAAAAAACCCCAAAAGCATTAATAGTTCATCTCGTAAATGAGATGGCTTAAGAAATTCTTCAAAAGGTTCCTCAAATTCCAGATCTGGAATTTACCACAGTTTCAATAAAAATTATCAGCAAAAAATCAGACTAATAAAATACAAGCACATTTTCCAGAATTTCACAAATTTCTCAAATCTGAGAATTTTCTCTCTCCTGCCCCAAAATGAAGTTAGGGCCCGCCCAGACATGCTAGGGACTGTAAAAAACAGTCTGCACAAATTTAGTAGTCTGCCCAAGATAAATTAGGGCCTGCCCAGAATTGCTAGAGGCTGTAAAAAACAGTCTGCACAAATTTATCAGTCTGCCCAAGAGAGATAAAATTAGGGCCTGCCCAGAATTGCTATAGACTGTCAAAAACAGTCTGTTCTAAAAAAACAATCTCAAATCTGCCCACAAACAAAATTAGGGTTTGCCCAAATTACAAAAAACAGGTTGCTCGAAATTTTGAAACACGCTGCCCGAATTTTCTAGTCACTGCCCATGACTGTTCCTCTTCCCCAGGTGCCCGGAAAAGAAACAGAGGCTGTCCACAAAATAAATCTTAGCTGCCCGAAAAATGAAGAAGGCTACCCAAAAAATGGAATGCTGAAGATGGTTGTACAAAAATGCTGAAAATGGACTTTGCTGATAAAACCCTAGCTGAGGGTTTGAACATAAGATAGTCTTCTTCACCTGCGAGAGCAAAAGTGTGTGTGACAAATGAGAAAAGTTGATCTTCTTTTATAGACTTTGTTCACATGTAAGTGGACAAGATTAGGAAAAATAGAAATAATAATATTTTTATTCTTTTCCTAATTTCACTTTCACATTTACCAAAAACGAAACTTTTATTTTTCCTTTGACTTTTATAAGAAGTCCTTATTTATTTTGATTTTTGACTTTGGTAATTTTCTTGTGGTCACAAAGTCTTTATTTATTTTGACTTTTGACTTTGGTCATTTTCCAAGTGCCCCTCTAGTCCTTTTTGATTTCAAAAGTACATCATCATAAACCAAGAGAGTTATTAATGCTTTTATCTTACACACTGTATGACACCTAAATCTGGTACTAGGGTAACTTGAACAAGGGTAGTTAATCCTTGGAGAAGCACACCAAGCCCATAGATCAAGGGTCAAAGTGCCACACACATGCCCAGACCTAGTCTAGGGCTTACAGTGTCTTCATTTTCCAAGAGAATGGATACTCAGAGCTAAGCTGAGTCCACCAGTCCCAGAATGGTCTACATCATGGTCCTGGACTAGATGTCTACTCAACACAAGGTTGAGTCTACCCAGGGCAGATCTGGGTTTATATCATGGTCTCAGAACAGATATCTACCATTCAATAGAATGGTCACTCAACAATGGGTTGAGTGTTCACCGTGGTGCAGGACTAGGTGGTCCCATTTTTCGAAGAGAAGGGCTCTCGATGCTGCTTAGAAAATCAACACTCCCTCTCAGCGAGAGAGGCATTCTCTGCCATACCAAGCTTGTCACGAAAGTACACGAACTTTGATGCTGTCAGAGGCTTGGTCAAGATATCTGCAATCTGTTCATCTGTACGAATGTACTGACCTTTCAGAGCAACTCTCTGCACTAGGTCTCTGATGAAATGATACCTCATTTCAATGTGTTTTGATCTATCATGAAACACTGGATCCTCTGAAAGCTTTATGCAACTTTGATTATCGCAATGGATGATCGTTGAGTTAATCTTTCCCTTGAAGAGATCATATAACAACTTTCTGAGCCAAACTGCTTCATTGCAGGCATCGCTTGCAGCAATATACTATGCCTCAGTTTTACTCTTAGCTATGGAACCCTGCTTGTTGCTTGACCAAGAGATCATTGTTGATCCTATACTGAAGCAATAACCAGAGGTACTTTTCCTGTCAACTGCACTGCCAGCCCAATCTGAATTTGAATATCCAGATAAACAATACTCCACTGCTAGAAGTATACCTGAGCCCACAAGTGATAGTCCCTCGCACATATCTGAGTACATGTTTGGCGGCTATCAAGTGTATGTGCTTCGGATTTGACATAAACTAACTCAGTGCATTCATTGTGTAGCATATGTCTGGTCTCGTATGCATGAGATACATAAGGGAACCAATGAGTTGTCTGTATAGAGTAGAGTCCACACTTTGTGAACTAGAGGCCGAGTCCCGCAACTTTGTCCCTCAACTTGAATTTGTTTTCGGGAGAGTCTGGATGCTTCCTTCTGGATTTGAACTAATTTGTTCTCTAATAGATTATTATTATTCTGAATCTTCTTGAACTTTTCTCCTTGGATTTCTTCATTCTCTTTTAACTTCTTAATTTGTTCCTCTAGTTATTGATTAAGATTTCCCAGGCAAAGATTTTCTTCTTGCTTCTCTAGAATTTTTCCTTCGAAGTCTTCATTAGAGTGCTTTGTTTTTCGACTATTTTTCAATTTTTTGATCTTTGTAACTAATGTTTTGTTATGGTTTCTTAGTTGAAATACTTCTTCTGTAGTGCTTGTTAATATGTTATTTATTTTTCGTAATTTCCAACTTGTGTGTCTTCTTAGTGTCGTCATATTTCTGCTGGATTTCTTTCTTCTGTTGCCGATGTCGACATGTCTTTGATTATTGACTTTTTTAACTTTCTCTAGACTTGCTCCAATTTATTATCTTTTCCCATGATGAGTTGGTTTAAATGCTTTATTTCTAATTCGAGATTGTCATCGTTTCTATAAGGTGATTCGTTGTTATTTATTGACTTTTTGATTTTGTTTTTAGGATCTTGATTGTGATTTTTTAATCAAGATATTTTTTCATTCATAACTAATAACATTTTCTTGATATTTTTATTAGTTTTTTCTACTTTTTTTTATTTTGATCTTTTGAGCGATGATTCTCTTGTTCTATCAACTTATGAAGAATGATCTGCTTATTCATCTCAAATTGTAGATTTTTATTGCTTTCCTTGTAGTATCATAATTCACTTTCCAGTTTATGTGATTGCAACTGTGAGTTATCTTGATCGTCTTTTATAATAAAATATTTACCACATATTGGACTGTTGAATTTTCAGCATTAGCATAAACTTTAAAAATTTGTAGATGAACTTAAACAAATCAGCAGTGCAGTAAAAACACATTCATCACATCAGCACACATGGACACAATATTTTTCACTAGGGAAACCTTCAAAGGACAAAAACCCCAAAAGTATTAATAGTTCATCTCGTAAATGAGATGGCTTAAGAAATTCTTCAAAAGGTTCCTCAAATTCCAGATCTGGAATTTACCACAGTTTCAATAAAAATTATCAGCAAAAAATCAGACTGATAAAATACAAGCACATTTTCCATAATTTCACAAATTTCTCAAATCTGAGAATTTTCTCTCTCTTGCACCAAAATGAAGTTAGGGCCTGCCCAGAAATGCTAGGGACTGTAAAAAACAGTCTGCACAAATTTATTAGTCTGCCCAAGATAAAATTAGGGCTTACCCAGAATTGCAAGAGGCTGTAAAAAATAGTTTGCACAAATTTATCAGTCTGCCCAAGATAAAATTAGGGCCTGCCCAGAATTGCTATAAACTGTCAAAGACAATGTGTTTCAAAAAAACAATCTCAGATCTGCCCACAAACAAATTTAGGGTCTGCCCAAATTACAAAAAACAGGCTGCTCGAAATTTTGAAACAGGCTGCCTGAATTTTCTAGTCACTGCCCGTGATTGTTCCTCTTCCCCAGGTCTGCTCGGAAAAGAAACAGAGGCTACCCACAAAAAAAATCTCAGTTGCCCGAAAAATGAAGAAGGCTACCAAAAAAATGGAAAGCTGAAGATGGTTGTACAAAAATGCTGAAAATGGACTTTGCTGATAAAACCCTAGCTGAGGGTTTGAACATAAGATAGTCTTCTTCACCCGCGAGAGCAAAAGTGTGCGTGACAAATGAGAAGAGTTGATCTTCTTTTATAGCCTTTGTTCATTTTCACATTTACCAAAAACGGTATTTTTATTTTTCCTTTGACTTTTATAAGAAGTTCTTAATTATTTTGATTTTTGACTTTGGTCATTTTCTTGTGGGCACAAAGTCTTTATTTATTATGACTTTTGACTCTGGTCATTTTCCAAGTGCCCCTGTGGTCTTTTTTTATTTCAAAAGTACATCATCATAAACCAAGAGAGTTATTAATGCTTTTATCTCACACACTATATGACACCTAGATCTGGTACTAGGGTAACTTGACAAAGGGTAGCTATTCCTTGGAGAAGCACACCAAGCCCATAGATCAAGGGTCAAAGTGCCACACACATGGCCAGACCCAGTCTAGGGCTTACAGTGTCTTCATTCTCCAAGAGAATGCATACTCAGAGCTAAGCTGATTCTATCAGTCCTAGACTGGTCTACATTGTGGTCCCGTACCAGATGTCTACTCAAAACAAGGTTGAGTCTACCGAGGGCAGATTTGGGTTTATATAATGGTCCCAGACCAGATATCTACCATTCAACAGAATGGTCACTCAACATTGGGTTGAGTCTTCACTGTGGTTTCGGACCAGGTGGTCCCATTCTCCAAAGAGAAGGGCTCTCGATGCTGCTTAGAAAATCAACATGGGCATGAGCGATTGTCATTCTTAAAACATGTTGGATTTTGGAATTCCATTTCGCAATAGGGTCACTTAGTCCAAAATTTGGATTTATATATGGAATCCACAATTTCTTCACCAAATGCACAATTTGTTTCAATGACTTCTTCAATATCTTCTGATAATTGATTTCCTCTTTTTATAAAATAATTGTAATTAACACAATTATTAAATAGTTATGAATAATTTTCCTTTATAAAAGGAGATAGGATTAAGAGTTTTGATAATAATATTATATATTATTATAAATTGTTTGTAAGTTGTTAATAAAAAATATTTATAATAGTAATATTCTTTATTATTATTATTAAATGATTTTTTTATTAACCTTTAGTTGTTTGAACAGGTTCGACGGCGGTAGAAGGGAGGAGAGAATGACAGAGGTGGTCGGCTGGAAAGCGATTGATGGGATGTGGCAGTGGAATTTCAAGTTGGTGACGTTGTGGAGGTGTACGTATTGAGTAGAGGAGAAGGTGGATGTGGCAGATGGGAGGCGATTGAAGACGAGGGCATGAGAGGAGGTTTGAGGTAGGCACGACGGAGGGCTGTGCGTGAAGTGAGAGAGGGAAGCGCATATGTGAAGGGTGTGGTTTGAAGACGACATCGTGGAGAGGTGATGGTTGGATTTTGGTGGAGCTGGAAATGATGGGGATTGGAGAGTGCGAGAGGTAGGGAAGGAGAGTTGCATGAAGGAGCAACGTGCTAGAGGGGTGGAGGTTCAATGGAAGGTGGAGACGGTAATGTCCGGTGGAGTGGAGAGATGAGCACGAGGGTAAGTGCAGGAGTTAGAGCAGTGCATCTGTAGCATAAAGATGGAAGATGGGGCGTGTCGTGAGGGAAGATTGCAGGGGGAAGGGTTGGCGCTGGTGCAAGGGAAGAGGTGCAACACGGAGATGTTTGTGGAGCAGGTGAGGAATAAGTGGGATGAAGGCATGAGACTTCAATCGCATGCATGGAGGATGATTGTGCTTGTGTGCGAGTGCATAATAGTGGCAAGCTATAGGAGATGAGGGAGTCGGTCTACATACTGCGTGGAGAGGCAACCTACATAATGCGCGTAGGCATGAAGGAATGGGAATCTCTGGCGCATTTGTGGAGGTGGTGTGGAAGGAAGTGAGGTGAGTGTGATGGGGTTAAGGTCAAGGCCCTCAAAACTCAGAGAAATTCTGAAAAAGATCAGACAAGGTCTGAATTTTTAGCCAAAAGTCAGACCATAACTTCGCTATGATACCAATGAAACAATTAAATTTGTTTCTTATAAAAATAACCAGCATAAGTAAGCTAAAAACTTCATTAATGGATAATAATATAATTGATAAATATTCGATGATGATTTACATTTACAAGGGTTGGACTTATATAAGTCCATTCGTGAATTTCCGACGTAAAGTCGTGACTCTTTAATAATTATAAATCATTAATTATTAATTATCTATTAATATTAATGTTAATATATATTTTTGTGCAAATTACTGCTTTAAAAGGTTGCTTGTCTAGAGTCTAGCGAAGCATTCTCCTTCTTCCACCCATTTGTGAGACATCGCCATTCCCTACTGTTCACCTAGTCCAACTTATGTGTTGTGTGGATCCCCTTTTCCTTCAGCCTAGATGCTTACAGTGTCAAGTATCAAGTCATTCCCTTTGCCTTACCTTGTTTTATTCACCTTCACCCTTGACTAGCAAAATGACCAAATCGATAAATGAGTATACATTGGAGGTTCTTGTTTAGAACAACTGATTACTTTGATAAATATATATTGTGCTTATAATCATCAATAGAAGCTACTTGTACTTGAGTCTTACTGTTAACATAGATAATTGAGCATGCATTTCCATTGTACTTTATAGTATCATAGTTTAGCATTTGGGTCATCATTTGATCGTTCTTGACTTGGTCTCCCTAGTTTGACCAAGTCAGTAGTAAGGTCTGGGATGAGTTTTGGCCGATGATTGTGGATGATGATTATTTTTGGTCTATCAGTGCCCATTAGACATATTCACGCTTTATATGATGGTTTATTATGATGGCTTGTGTTATTTTCATGATTATCAACATTTACGGTCTTTATTATTATTATTATTCTGACATGGAAGAGGCCTTTTGACGTACATTTTTTATGCACATATGGTGTATGGGTACTCGTCCCTAGTGGATTTGGACATTTCGAGTCCATTGATGCACTCAGTTTTCAATTTTAGGCACTTGTAGAGGAGGTATGGGTCATTTTATTAGTTTACAGAATTTGGCCTCATAAAAATTAAAATAAAATGCTTTCCAGTTGATGGTTGGATCTCCTAGGGCACCATAAGGGGCACATAGAGTGTAGCCAGCTGTTATTACCATATTGCTATGGTGTTGGGTCCATTTTTGCAGTCAGTTGGTGTCCAAGTTTAGTCATCAGTGAGATATGAGCAGTTTTATGTTCTCGAGGCAATATTTTGATGATGGAAAATGGCCAATGCAGAAATCAATTTGGGTAATTGAGGCAAGGAAATGACATGGAATTGTGCCGAGGCACATTGTTGGGGTAATCTTCATCCTCCGGCATTAGTTTCACTCGTCATGGGGTCCACACATCTTAACATTCTCCACCTGGGGGCGTTTTTGATGTATTTTGAGGAGGACCTCCTAGTGATTTTGATAATTCTATGCTATGATTAGTGATTATACCTTGTGATTGTGCCATGGGGCCATGTTATAGAAGGATGTTGTCATTACCTCCTAGTCCCAACCATGTGCTACGTTATATCTTACTTTTCATGTGGTGCAACCCTCTTTGATCGTCTTAGTGGGTGCGCCCCCTTCTATTATTGAGTTGATCCATGTGATGTATATCCGACTAATGTTAGCCGTTGATTAGAGTGATTGCATCTTATGATCTTGGTCCTTGATCTTTTTGGATCTTGGTTTTTTGTATTAGAGAGATCTATTTATTGAGATGCTCTCTCATTTGTAAGCGGACTTTTGACTCTAGAAATATTGGAATATAAGAAAAAATTTGGAAAATATCTTGGAAGCTTTGTGAATGTTTTTGCTCATGATTGTTATGCCTATTTCTTAGGCATTCTAGTAGATATTTTATGCATTCGACATCTATTTTGTGGAGGCCATACTAATATTTTGCAGGGTTGCAACTTGCTTGGAGGAGATTGTGAAGACATCTTACATCATCTTTCAGGAAAATCGTTTCATCTTTTAGGGAGTGACCAATTGTGTTTTATGCATTGAGTTTTTCTCTGTAACGTCCCCGACCCTTTGACCGACGAAGAGGATGCTACTAACTCCAGATATACGGGCAAATAGCCCCATGAACATCAACAGGCATATAATGCTGAAATAAAAAGCTTAAACATAATACATACTAAGATGCCCTTCATATACATAGCGGAAGCAAACATACATTCATTCAAGCATGCCACATGTTCATCATATTCATCAATCAGTAAATATAAATGCAGATACAAAATAGTCAAGAATATAAGAACTCATCCTGCAACCAGCTATGTCGCTGCAACGTTCCACCCAACCATAGGCCAGCGTGCTCATCAATCTCTCAGCAACACTGCCACCCCCGAGCTGGGAATGATTCCTCAAGGAATAAGGGTCAAAGCAAGCTTACACATAGCCAAGCCCACACAGTAGGGTTTATCAGGCTGTCAAGGAGCTAGGAAAGGCTAAATGCTACGCTGGTGACCTCAAACACCAGTTTTCTCAAGCATACCCAGCCTCTAATCCTACTCTCAATAGTCCGAAGACCAACCACTGCATACCGCAGCAAAGCAAACAGTTCACAGCTCTGTGAAGAAGATGAAGACCACAGGGTGACAACCCCAAACCAAAAGGCAAAACATAGTTCAGGTCAAACAACGCTTCAAAGTTGTTCTTGGCCCTGGCATGGCCAGAACAACTCTGCAACAATCGCAATAACCTCAGTAACCAAGAAGCAACCCAAAACCAGGGTAAATCAACAGCCACAACTCACAATGAAACGATGGCAACAATCCACAGTCCACAATGGACAAGAAATTGAACTCCCAACATGGACAGGGGAAAACTCAGCCAACGAATGTGGAAGAAACACAGGCATCAACAATGGGAAACATGGATCCTCCCTTAATAATGAAGCCTCGGCATGCTTTCACAGCAACCACTGATCAGTGAAGAACTATAGCCCGGGTTCCATGGGGAAGTGACAGGACACTACACCGTCCAGACCTAACCATCAACGCTAGAAAACAATGGTCCTTTCTCCACAAGGAAACCCCAACATATTTTCACCGACGGCAAGGGTGGATTAAACACAGGCCCTCGGTGTGAACAGGAGGGAACATTTCACAAAGAAAACCACCACAAAAAGGGAAAACACCGTCAATCTAGACGTGGAGGAGACTACAGGCCGGGGATCAATGAGGAAAAACAACAGTCTACAGCTCACGATCCACCATGAAGGATGGAAAAAATCCACAATCCAATAATGCCAAAAGAAATCCGGTTCTCTGTGTGAATGGAAGGAACACTGCCACAGACCCACAATCGGCGTGAGAGAGGGAAGGTGAACCCCCAAACATTGGAATGTGTATCTTTTAAATCAGTCCGCGTGAAGAAACTGAACGGACTCACGATCTGGTTAGTGGGCAGACCAGCCGCACAACGTGGAGAGGGAGAGCAGGCGTGGGCATGGTAGTTGTCTTTCTGCCAGCAAATCGCTGCCCCAACTAACAACAGAACGACAGGGTGGTGACACATGGCTAACTCCCAATGGCCCCCACGGGTTAGACAACCCCCCCTTAACCTTTGGAATCATGCCCTTTAAATTTAACGTTGCATCGTCATAGCTGGTTGTAGGTTTATTTTAAATTGATGTGCATACTTACATGATGCCAAAACTATAATGTGCCGGATAGCACGATATATCATGGGCAACGATCCCCATTGCCGAAACATAACACAACCTAATCGATGGTGGGGCTTTTGCCTTTAGCTCCACACCACGATTAATTACAATATATACATCATGTACATTTTAATGCATCCGGGGTCAAAACCAAGGGTATTACAATCCCCTCCCCCTTGGAATAACACCATCCTCGGTGTTCCAATACATATACAATTTGCACATCAAAATTTCAAAATTTTGCAGACCTATCCCATGTTCAATTATCTACTTTGAATGTTCAGGACCAAGCCCCTCGGCTTCCCAGAACTTCTCTTGCTGGTTCTCAGCTCTTGGCTTATCCCGAAGCCTAGGAACTTTGCGGCTGCTGCCCTCTTCATGTTCCCTTGTTGGACAATACCGGCGTAAATGATGTCCTCCGCATTCCCAGCATTTGACTAGCTGCTTCGTCTTTACCTGCTCAATTTCCTTTGAGTCTTCATGCCTGGAACGTTTCTCAATGGATCGCTTGGACGAATGTCCCATCATTGATCCATCTTCCTTTCCTTTGCCGATTGCTCCCAGAAGGGTTTTCACCTCCCTTTGCAAACTAATAGAGTCTTGCAAAATCTGGTGGTTCATTTTATTCTGCCTTTTCTGTATATTGAGCATCTCTCCAAGATTCTCTTGGGTCCTCACAATCGTTTGACGGAGACTTCCAGCCAAGTCCAACAGCTTTTGGTCTGCTGCCATGATCAATGTGCACCACTGGATTTCACCTTTTTCACCTGTGAAATGCATCATTGAAATTCTGTTAGACCAAGCATAATATATGCATTAATATTAGTCATTTAATTGTCCAATTGGCATGACAGTCCAAGTCTTATCAAGGAGACTTTCATATTTTTCATGCCTTTCCAACAGGCATGAGCTCATTCATGTCCATTCTTGGGCAGGGAATTAACCATTCCAGCATTCATAATTTACTTTAACCAAATACATACATTCTATTTCCAGTCATACATGCATTCAACAATCTTTTGTTTTCACAATGCATATATATATATATAATCAAAAGGCAAGAGAGAGCAGCAAGAGTTTTTTTTTCCCTCTTTGTTTTGTTCCATCCCAGAACCAACACCACCACTGTGGCTTTTCATGCTCTTAGCCTCTTTCACTTCATCGTGAATGCTGGACCAATCCCTCTTAGTCATGACACTTAGTGTCTTCGGACTATTTCAGACCTCTCAACCATGGAGCCTCCCCACATGGTTTGTCTCGGCTGCTAGGACCTTCACGGTCTCACTAGCACCTTTTTCATCACCGCTCATTTTGAGCTCTTCAGGACAGTCACATGTCCACATGCACCCCTAGGATGCTCTCATAATCCTCGCTCCTAGCGATACCTATATCCAAACATTGAATAGATTCACATGCTTAGTTTATTCTCATCAGTTTTATCTCTAGAACAAGAGCTTAAAACATCATAACCAAATCATATACACATGTATATTCATAAGAAAAATATTGCAAAATAATCCAATACTTATCTGTATTGCGCGTTTCCTTGTTGGTCCACAGGATCCTGCTTTGCTTTGCAAGCCTTGGGATCGCCCATGGACTTGGATGTTAGGTCAGCGTGCAAGATGTTTCACAACATCCTTATATACTTATATATCTCTCTCTCTCTCTCTCTCTCTATATATATATATATATATATATATATATATATATATATCAGGCACAGTCAAGACAACCCTCGTTGGGTTTATTAGACCGTCAACAATCGCCTGTACTTATATCAACAACCAATCATCATTTTCCATATCACACAAGAGACCACTCCCTTCTCTGAGTTGACAGTCCCTCATGAATGTCTCCTCCTCTGTGCTCTTTAGAGAGACCACTCCCTTCTCTGAGTTGGCAGTCCCTCAGGAATGTCCCCTTTTCTGTAGAAGGTAGGATGAGCTCAAGCCATTGTCCATTTAGTGTATAATACCAAACTACCTTTGTTTATACTGACAAATAAACAATATAAGCAGATTCATTAGCGTTATTGCTCTAAAACTGTAATCATATTTCACATCATTCACTATCAAGTATTGAGACACCAAGAGTGCGTCCACTCCCTAGGGTGTAATCAATATTGAAAAACCCTTCCATGATCCAACATCAAAAAAGTGTGCACCCTTGTCCGGTGTGTATCATGTAGGCCCTATTCGTACTCAAGCAATCGGTCCAAATTGAAATAAAATCAAAACATATTCTTCATATGGAATTTTAACAATCTAACATGCATATTCCTAGCTAGGGTCACATAACACTTATCCGTTTGCCGAGGCAACATTCCTTCGTTAAGGAGGAATGGGGGCTCCCTTCTCTAAGTTGACAGTCCCTCGGTTTGCCATCCCAACTCCTCTTTTCATTTCGTATCCACTTATGTCTTACCGACATAATCTCTATCATCTAACTCATGTTGCTTACCAAACATGTAGTGCAGATGAGACATTTTCCAAATGTCCAATGGAGTTTCACCTGAAACCCATTTCCAAGATAAGGGAAAACCTTCCCCTGAAGTTTGGCTCCTGTAGGCCATCACACATGATCTTCTTGCAGTGTGTACCCCTGGCACATTCATGAAATAGCCAAACAGTCAATCATTACCTGATAATACAATCCAAATTGATTGTTCCATAACCAAGCAATAACATTATTAATTAAATTCAATGAGAATTTGCAACTCTGTTTACTACAGAAACTGATTTGCTTGGCAATGAGGTGATCCTCATTTGTGGGTCTCTTGTAAGCAGCACCACTATGCCCATTATAATTTCATGCTTACTAACATAATATGAATACCCACTTACAATGCGTTCTCCTGACACAATCTTCTGCAAGCCAATAGTGATTAGTAGTTGTCAACAATTTTTTAAATCCGAAATTCACAATTCAAATTTACAACTCATTATGCATACAAACTATTATCACGGCCATGAGACTCTTCTCAGGAGGTTTGGCTCTTCCACATGGTAGATTCTGGCCTTCGCCATGGTCTTACTCTTATTGCAATGCTCCAAACAGTCTACCTAAAACCACCTTACTCTTCCATAGAGCATTTCCGACAGCCAATGGATCATGACTACCCTCTTCATGCACTTACTATCCTGCATTCATAAAATCCTCTGAAATGGTTCCAGAATTTTCATCAATTCATCATTTCAGCCATTAGTTATTCATAATATCACATGCACTTATCTCAATGCATTCATGCAATGCATCACAACATTTGCACATATACTTATGCAATCAGTTACTCACACCTGTTATATGCATCCATTCAATGCATAACTACAAGATTCATAAAATATTTTAATGCATACCCACTCAATGCTATCTTGCATTGATTCAGGAGTACTATGCATTCAAACATACCATGCATGGCCTAACCATGACTACTTCATATAGGATGCATTACTATAATCAAGATCATCAGTACTTACTTTCCTTGGGCTACTAATCTCAATCAACATATACAAGCATGGCACATTTCTATATGAATGTAGTATATCATTCAAATATCCACATGGTATGAGGTCTCTTACCTTTACCACTCCAAGGAATTTGTCATAATCAAACTCTTACCTTCATTGGTCCTAGTTACACCCTTGACACTACCAGTTTGGTTGGTCATTTGCAGGAGATTGCAGAATTTGCTCACCAACTTTTGATTATTGACTTGTTGCCTTATCCCTTTCTTCGTAGGGTTGCTGGGCACATTCATCAGCATCAGCAACATACTGCATCATGTCCAGGTTGTCGTTGGTTCTTCCACTAATGCCAACACCAATGCAATAATTATCATTAGTGGCTCATTATAAATGTATTACCAACATGTAATATCTTATGCATGCTAGGCATATCCTCATATATTTCATGTATAAAACTTGTAATCATAATTAGAAAGACAGGGTTTAAGGAAATTTCCCTTTTTAAGTCCCTCATCTTTGCATGGAACTCCTCTGCCACACTACAACTGGATGGACTGCATGGTCTTGCTACCTCTAGGCATGCAATTCCCGGATTTGTCTATTTTGACAGCAACACATTTCTCTTTCAAGCAATCACTAGCACTTTGCTACTCCATATTCAAATTCTGGTGACTCTCCCTTGTTCCTTGCTGGATAAGCTTTCCAACGCCTATCCACATGCTTCATTCTGAAAACCACACCACTTCTAAAATGATGACATTCATCAAATTTAGGCAAAACACTCAACTGTATTTTGGTCTGAGTTGTTAATTTCAGCCACCTGGAATTTTCTTCCCTTTCAGCCCTGAAACTGCTGAAAAATTGCATGAGAATTCATTGAAACACTTAGCTGGAATCCATTGAAAATTTCACTAGAAAACCCAATTTCCCCCTTTTTCCAATCGGACCTCCTCCTAATTAGCTTTCCGACACTGCGGTGGTCAAAACGCCTATTTCATCGGTGGACTGTTCCATTATTCCTCTCCGGCATTTCGACAGCAAAACGACTAAACTCCTGAGTTGTATTGGCGAGCAAATCAACTGTTCATCGGATGTGCAGTTTCCTGAGCAGCCGCAACGACGGAAATAAATCTTACTATGATTTCCACGGGCAACCGACTGAGCTTCCGATCGGTGATCCGATCATTAACAAATTTCCGATGCCTTCTTCAAAGTTTTCCTCCGATCGGGTCTATTAGCCCGCGTCTTATCGACGACCTGATGATCTATTTTTGTCCACGGTATGGGGTCCGTAACCGTCTACTGTTCCAAGCTTCGTCGACGACTTGTTGTTCAATTCCGTTTGCCATATCGAATTCTTAGTAGACTATCGCTCCGAATTTCATCGGCGGTAGCCTAGGCTAACCGCTGCATCGACAGTTGGGTGCCCTACGCATCGGCCGGTTAGTCGTCAGGTTTTCCGCAACGGTAGCCAACAATCTCCTTAAGTCTTCCGCAACCGTAAGTCTATCGGCGATCGAAACCCCTAGAAGCTACGGCATTGGTGCTCGGATACACTCCTTGTCAGGTGGTTAGTCTTTTTGATCTCCGCAACAGCGGACGTTCAACAAACTTTACCTCTTGTAGCTCATCGGCGACCGCATCATCTGATCATCGGCGATGTGATCAACTAACCATTGACGATGGCCAATGATTCTACGACTCAGAAAAATTTTCAAAAATTTTCTCTTTAGTCTTCCCTTCTGTCACTCCATCGGCTCAACTATCTTCTATTCTCCATCGATCCGAAAAATTCCTCTACCTTCCACTGATTTCGTCGGCTCCATCTCCCCTATCCTTTGCCGATCAAATCAACTGCTTGTCGCCGCTACTGTTCACTAAACACCTTGGTATCGACGACTGAAAGGACTAGTGCATCGGCGGATTAGTTCAATCAGCAACCGCAATTGTGGCTTATCAACTTCGATCCTTTCCTGATCGGTGGCCCAATCCGCTAATGACTTCCGATCGACGAACTGAAGCATAACTTGATCGACATCGGCAATCGGAACTTTTCCTGTCGAAAGGCTAGTGCTCTAGGCTTCTGCAATGGCGGGCACATGAACCGCTATCTTCTTCCAACGACCGATGATTTCGGGCCTTAGAAAATTTTTTGAACTTGCTTTACTGCGTCGACTAACGGAACGTCTTCCTCTGCGGCATCGGCGGTCGCAGGCTCTATTCGTCGGAAGGATAGTCCTCTAACTATCCGCAATGGTGGTGCAAGATCATCTAATTCCTTCCGTTTTTCATCAGCGATGAATACCACTAACATACTCCGATGGCCGATGAAGTCAACACTTAGAAAAATTTCGGCACTTCTGTGCCATCGGCGGTCAGAGGATCTACCTGTCGGAGGCATAGTGGTCTAGCCATCCACAACGACGGTGCTCAATCGGCTAAGCATCGACGATCCATCTGTCTAAGTTTGTCGATGTGCCAATGGCCAAACACCTAGAACATTTTTCGAATTTCCCTCTCTGTCTCCCGCCATTTCGGTTGTCGGATCAACTATCCGTCGGGTGGCCTTCCCACTAAGTGCTCTGCTGCATTGAAAGAACTTGTCACTAAGTTTTTCGATAGGCCGATGATCCTGGCACTTAGAAAAATTTCTGAATTTTCTTGCCACAATTTTCTGATTGCTGCTGGGCAGAAGGCAACCTATCTCTGCTATCTAACCTTTCATGGCCCATTTAGGCCCATGCTGCAACCTTTAGCTCTGATACCACACTATAACGTCCTCGACCCTCTGACCGACGAAGAGGACGCTACTAACACCAAATATACAGGCAAATAGCCCCATGAACATGAATAGGCATATAATGCTGAAATAAAAAGATTAAACATAATACATACTAAGATGCCCTTCATATACATAGTAGAAGCAAACATACATTCATTCAAGCATGCCACATGTTCATCATATTCATCAATCAGTAAATATAAATGCATATACAAAATAGTTAAGAATACTCATCTGATAAGAACTCGTCCCTCAACCAGCTACGTCGCTGCAACGTTCCACCCAACCATAGGCCAGCGTGCTCATCAATCTCTCAGCAACACTGCCACTGCCGAGCTGGGCATGATTCCTCAAGGAACAAGGGTCAAAGCAGGCTTACACATAGCCAAGGTACACAAATCAGCCAAGCCCACATAGTAGGGTTTATCAGGCCGTCAAGGAGCTAGGAAAGGCTAAATGCTAAGTTGGTGACCTCAAACACCAATTTTCTCAAGCATACCCAGCCTCTAATCCTACTCTCAACAGTCCGAAAACCAACCACTGCATACCGCAACAAAGCAAACGGTTCATAGCTCTGTGAAGAAGATGAAGACCACAAGGTGACAACCCCAAACCAAAAAGTGAAACACAGTTTAGGTCAAACAATGCTTAAAAGTTTTTCTTGGCCTTGGCGTGGCCAGAACAACTCAGCAACAATCCCAATAACCTCAGCAACCAAGAAATAGCCCAAAACCAGGGTAAATCAACAGCCACAACTCACAATGAAACGATGGAAACAATCCACAGTCCGCAATGGACAAGAAAATGAACTCCCAGCATGGACAAGGGAAAACTTAGCCAACGAATGTGGAAGAAACACAGGCAACAACAATGGGAAACAAGGATCCTCCCTTAATAATGAAGCCCTGGCACGCTTTCACAGCAACCACCGATCAGTGAAGAACTACAACTAGGGTTCCACGGCGAAGTGACAGGACACTACACCATCCAGACCGAACCAACAATGCTGGAAAACAATGGTCCTTTCTCCATAAGGAAACCCCATCATATTTTCACCGACGGCAAGGGTGGATTAAACACATGCCCTCAGCGTGAATAGGAGGGAACATTTCACAAAGAAAACCACCACAAAAAGGGAAAAGACTGTCAATCCAGACATGGAGGAGACTACAGCCCGGGGATCAATGAGGAAAAACAACAATCTACAGCTCACGATCCACCATGAAGGATGGAAACAATCCACAGTCCAATAATGCCAAAAGAAAACCGGTTCTCTGCGTGAATGGAATGAACACTGCCACAGACCGGCAATCGACGTGAGAGAGGGAAGGTGAAACCCCAAACAATGGAATGTGTATCTTTTAACTCAGTCCGCGTGAAGAAACTGAACAGACTCACAATCTGGTTAGTGGGTAGACCAGCCGCAACGACGTGGAGAGGGAGAGCAGGCGTGGGCATGGTAGTGGTCTTTCTGCCAGCAAATCGCTGCCCCAACTAACAATAGAACAATAGGGCGGTGACACATGGCTAACTCCCAATGGCCCCCACAAGTTAGACAACCCCCCCCTAAACCTTTGGAATCATGCCATTTCCATTTAACGTTGCACCGTTGTAGCTGGTTGTAGGTTTATTTTAAATTGATGTGCATACTTACATGATGCCAAAACTATAATGTGCCGGATAGCACGATATACCATCAACAACGATTCCCATTGCCGAAACATAACACAACCTAATCGACGGTGGGGATTTTGCCTTTAGCTCCACACCATGATTAATTACAATATATACATCATGTACATTTTAATGCATCCGGGGTAAAAAACGAGGGTATTACAATCCCCTCCCCCTTGGAATAACATCGTCCTCGGTGTACCAATACATATACAATTTGCAGATCAAAATTTCAAAATTTTGCAGACCTGTCCCATGTTCAATTATCTACTTTGAATGTTCAGAACCAAGCCCCTTGGCTTCCCAGAACTTCTCTTGCTTGTTCTCAGCTCTTGGCTTATCCCGAAGCCTAGGAACTTTGCGGCTGCTGCCCTCTTCATGTTCCCTCATTGGACAGTACCGACGTAAATGATGTCCTCCGCATTCCCAACATTTCACTGGCTGCTTTGTCTTTACCTGCTCAATTTCCTTTGAGTCTTCATGCCTGGACCGTTTCTCAAAGGATCGCTTGGACGAATGTCTCATCATTGATCCATCTTCCTTTCCTTTACCGATTGCTCCCAAAAGGGTTTTCACCTCCCTTTGCAAACCAATAGAGTCTTGCAAAATTTGGTGGTTCATTTCATTCTTCCTTTTCTGTATCTTGAGCATCTCTCCAAGATTCTCTTGGGTCCTGGCAATCATTTGAAGGAGACTTCCAGCCAAGTCCAGCAGCTTTTGGTCTGCTTCCATGATCAATGTGCACCACTAGATTTCACCTTTTTCACCTGTGAAATGCATCATTGAAATTTTGTTAAACCAAGCATCATATAGGCATTAATATCAGTCATTTAATTGCCCAATTGGCATGACAGTCCAAGTCTTATCAAGGAGACTTTCATATTTTTCATGCCTTCCCAACAGGCACATGAGCTCATTCATGTCCATTCTTGGGCCGGGAATTAACCATTACAACATTCATAATTTACTTTAAGCAAATACACACATTCTATTTCCAGTCATACATGCATTCAACAATCTTTTGTTTTCACAATGCATATATATATATATATGTATATAATCAAAAGGCAAGAGAGAGCATCAAGAGTTTTTTTTTCCCTCTTTGTTTTGTTCCATCCTGGAACGCACACCACCGCTGTGGGTTTTCATGCTCTCAGCCTCTTTCATTTCACTGTGAATGCTGGACCAATCCCTCTTGGTCATGACACTTAGTGTCTCCAGTCTATTTTAGACCTCTCAACCATGGAGCCTCCCCACATGGCTTGTCTCCGCTGCTAGGACCTTCACGGTCTCACTAGCACCTTTTTCATCACCGCTCATTCTGAGCTCTTCAGGACAGTCACATGTCCACATGCACCCCTAGGATGCTCTCATAGTCCTTGCTCCCAGCGATAGCTATATCCAAACATTGAATAGATTCACATGTTTAGTTTATTCTCATCGGTTTTATCTCTAGAACAAGAGCTTAAAACATCATAACCAAATCATATACACATGTATATTCATAAGAAAAATATTGCAAAATAATCCAATACTTATCTGTATTGCACGTTTCCTTGTTGGTCCACAGGATCCTGCTTTGCTTTGCAAGCCTTGGGATCGCCCATGGACTTGGATGTTAGGTCAGCACGCAGGCTATTTCACAACATCCTTTTATATATATATATATCAGGCACAGTCAAGCCAACCCTCGTTGGGTTTATCAAACCGTCAACAGTCTCCTATACTTATATCAACAACCAATCATCATTTTCCATATCACACAAGAGACCACTCCCTTCTGTGAGTTGACAGTCCCTCAGGAATGTCTCCTCCTCTGTGCTCTTTAGAGAGACCACTCCCTTCTCTGAGTTGACAGTCTCTCAGGAACGTCTGCTTTTCTGTAGAAGATAGGATGAGCTCAAGCCATTGTCCATTTAGTGTATAATACCAAACTACCTTTGTTTATCCTAACAAGCAAGGAATATAAGCAGATTTGTTAGCGTTATTGCTCTAAAACTGTAATCATATTTCACATCATTCACTATCAAGTATTAAGACACCAGGAGTGCGTCCACTCCCTAGGGTGTAATCAATATTGAAAAACCCTTCCATGATCCGACATCGGAAAAGTGTGCACCCTTGTCTGGTGTGTATCATGTAGGCCCTATTCATACTCAAGCAATTGGTCCAAATGGAAATAAAATCAAAACATATTCTGCATATGGAATTTTAACAATGTAACATGCATATTCCTAGCTAGGGTCACAGAACACTTATCCATTTGCCGAGGCAGTATTCCTTCATTAAGGAGGAATGGGGGCTTTCTTCTCTGAGTTGACAGTCCCTCGGTTTTCCATCCCAACTCCTTTTTTCATTTCTCATCCACTTATGTCTTACCGACATAATCTATATCATCTCACCCATGTTGCTTACCAAACATGTAGTGCAGATGAGACATTTTCCAAATGTCCAATGGAGTTTCACCTGAAACCCATTTCCAAGATAAGGGAAAACCTTTCCATGAAGTTTGGCTCCTGCAGGCCATCACACATGATCTTCTTGCAGTGTGTACCCCTGGCACATTCATCAAATAGCCAAACAGTCAATCGTTACCTGATAATACAATCCAAATTGATTGTTCCATAACCAAGCAATAACATTATTAATTAAATTCAATGAGAATTTGCAACTTTGTTTACTACAGAAACTGATTTGCTTGGTAATGAGGTGATCTTCATTTGTGGGTCTCTTATAAGCAGCACCACTATGCCCATTATAATTTCATGCTTACTAACATAATATGAATACCCACTTACAATGCGTTCTCCTGACACAATCTTATGCAAGCCAATAGTGATTAGTAGTTGTTAGCAATTTCTTAAATCCGAAATTCACAATTCAAATTTACAACTCATTATGCATACAAACTATTATCACAGCCATGAGACTCTTCTCAGGAGCTTTGGTTCTTCAACATGGTATATTCTGGCCTTTGCCATTGTCTTACTCTTATTGCCATGCTCCAAACAGTCTACCTGAAACCACCTTGCTCTTCCATAGAGCATTTTCGGTAGCCAATGGACCATGACTACCCTCTTCATGCACTTAATATCCTGCATTCATAACAGCCTTTGAAATGGTTCCAGAATTGTCATCAATTCATCATTTCAGCCATTAGTTATTCATAATATCACATGCACTTATCTCAATGCATTCATGCAATGCATCACAACATTTGCACCTATACTTATGCAATCAGTTACTCACACTCGTCATATGCATCCATTCAATGCATAACTACAAGATTCATAAAATATTTTAATGCATATCCACTCAATGCCATCTTGCATTGATTCAAGAGTACTATGCATTCAAACATACCATGCATGGCCTAACCATGCCTACTTCATATAGGATGCATTACTATAATCAAGATCACCAGTACTTACTTTCCTTGGGCTACTAAGCTCAATCAACATATACAAGCATGGCACATTTCTATATGAATGTAGTATATCATTCAAATATCCACATGGTATGAGGTCTCTTACCTTTACCACTCCAAGGAATTTGTCATAATCAAACTCTTACCTTCATGGGTCCTACTTACACCCTTGACATTACCAGTTTAGTTGGTCCTTTGCAGGAGATTGCAGAATTTGCTCACCAACTTTTGATTATGGACTTGTTGCCTTATCCCTTTCTTCATAGGGTTGCTGGTCACATTCATCAGCATCAACAACATACTCCATCATGTCCAGGTTGTCGTTGGTTCTTCCACTAATGCAAACACCAATGCAATAATTATCATTAGTGGCTCATTATAAATGTATTACCAACATGTAATATCTTACGCATGCTAGGCATATCCTCATATATTTCATGTATAAAACTTGTAATCATAATTAGAAAGACAGTGTTTAAGGAAATTTCCCTTTTTAAGTCCCTCATCTTTGCATGGAACTCCTATTCCACACAACAACTGGATGGATTGCATGGTCTTGCTACCTCTAGGCATGCAATTGCTGGATTTGTCCATTTTGACAGCAACACATTTATCTTTCAAGCAGTCACTAGCACTTTGCTGCTCCACAATCAAATTCTGGTGACTCTCCCTTGTTCCTTGCTGGATAAGCTTTCCAACGCCTATCCACATGCTTCATTCTGACCTCGGGTGTGAAAACCACACCACTTCTAAAATGATGACATTCATCAAATTTAGGCAAAACACTCAACTGTATTTTGGTTTGAATTGTTAATTTCAGCCACCTAGAATTTTCTTCCCTTTCAGCCCTGAAACTGCTGAAAAATTCCATGAGAATTCATTGAAACACTTAGCTGGAATCCATTGAAAATTTCACTGGAAAACCCAATTTTCCCCTTTTTCCAATCGGACCTCCTCCTAATTAGCTTTTCGACACTGTGGTGGTCAAAACACCTATTTCATCGGCGGACTATTCCATTATTCCTCTCTAGCATTTCGATGGCAAAACGACTAAACTCCCGATTTGTATCGGTGAGCAAATCAACTGTTCATCGGATGTGCAGTTGCTTGAGTAGCCGCAACGACAGAAAGAGATCTTACTATGATTTCCGCGAGCAACCGACTGAGCTTCCGATCGGCAGTCTGATAATTAACAAATTTCCAATGCCTTCTTCAAAGTTTTCCTCCGATCGGGTCTATTAGCCCGCGTCTTATCGACGACTTGATGATCTATTTCTTTCCGTGGTATCGGGTCCTTAACCGTCTACTGTTTCGAGCTTCGTCAGCGACTTGTTGTTTAATTCCGTTTGCCATATCGGATCCTTAGTAGACTATTGCTCCGAATTTCATCGGCGGTAGCCTAGGCTAACCGTTGCGTTGGCGGTCGGGTGCCCTATGCATCGGTCGATTAGTCGTCAAGTTTTCCGCAACGGCAACCAACAATATCCTTAATTCTTCCGCAGCCGTAAGTCTATTGGCGATCGGAATCCCTAGAAGCTACGGCATCGGTGCTCGGATGCACTCCTCGTCGGGTAGTTAGTCTTTTTGATCTCCGCAACGACGGACGTTCAACAAACTTTACTTGTCGTACCTCATCGGCGACCACATCATTTGATCATCGGCGATGTGATCAAGTAACCATCGCCGATGGCCGATGATTCTACGACTTAGAAAAATTTTCGATATTTTTCTCTTTAGTCTTCCCTTCCGCCGCTCCATCGGCTCAACTATCTTCTATTCTCCGCCGATTCGAAAACTTCCTCTACCTTCCGCCAATTCCATTGGCTCCATCTCCCCTATCCTTCGCTGATCAAATGAACTGCTTGTCGCCGCTACTGTTCACTAAACACCTCGGTATTGGCGACTGAAAGGACTAGTGCATCGGTGGATTAGTTCAATCAGTAGCCGCAACTGCGGCTTATCAACTTCGATCCTTTTTCAATCGACGGCCCAATCCCCTAATGACTTCCGATCGGCGAACTGAAGCATAACTTGATCGACATCGGCAATCGGAACTTTTCACGTCGGAGGGCTAGTGCTCTAGGCTTCTACAACGGCGGATGCACGAACCACTACCTTCTTCCAATGGCCGATGATTTTGGGCCTTAGAAATTTTTTTGAACTTTCTTTACCGCGTCGGCTGTCGGAACGTCTTCCTTTGCGGCGTCGGTGGTCGTAGGCTCTATCCGTCGGAAGGATAGTCCTCTAACTATCCGCAACGGCGACGCAAGATTGAAACAAATATTTATTCGTTCATATAGTAATATTTACCAAAAGATTTGGAATATTAAATAAGCCATAATAAATTATATTAAATTGATGATAGAATTGATATGATTGATTTACAATGGCCGGACTTATATATGTCCATTCTTGACTTTCCAACCTACAGTCATGACTCTTTGATAATTATTAATTATTAATTAATAATTATCTATTAATATTATTTTTAATATTTATATATTTTATGTTCGTTACATTGCCTTCCCCTTAAGGGAATCTTTGTCCTCAAAGATGTATTTGACATTTATGTCTGATTTATTTTAACTTGTCATCTCAGAATTCTTTCCATTTTGTATTTGCGACATTTGAGGAGATGAGCCGATACGAATTACGGATTCTCCAAGAGAATTGTCGCATAGCATCTCCTGTGGTCCATCCTAGATCTATTTTTATCGGAGCTCTGAGATCTTTTTGTGGAGCAATCTGTCTCGATTGTTGCTTAGTATGTCGATATTTTCGCATATCCACATAAGTCTTCTGTGAATATTCATTTTGACCCTGTCATTGGTCAAAATGACGATTACAATTAGGATGTCTGTAAGGTATAGGTTTCGTTTGTTCTTCTTTCCTTTGGACTGTGATGAGGACTGTCTTCACTTCTTCGATTTGATTTTTGGATGTATTTTCCTGGATTGTGCTTCTTGGTTCTTTAGTAGATTGTTCATGAATTGGAATTCTTTTGATTCTTTCCTCTTGCAATTTTTTTTCAATTTCTAGCTCCTTGATTTGGTTATGTAGTTCCTGATTACTATTATTTAAACACTGGTTTTCTTCTTGCTTTTCTAGTAATTTCCCTTCTAGGTCTTCACCGGATTGTCCCCTCTTGCTGTTGTTTTTCAATTTTTTGATTTTTGTAATCAGGGTTTTGTTGTGATTTCTTAATCTAAAAATTTCTTCAGAATTGTTGGATATTATTTTATTACTCCTTGCGATCTCCAGCTTGTGTTCTTTTTTAGCATCGCTATTTTGTTGTTGAAGAACTTTTATCTGTTGTCGATACTGGTCGACCACTGATTCCTGATATGTTAATTTCTGTCGTATGTGCGTCAGTTCTTCATCCTTGTTGTTAATGATTTTGTTCAAGCGGATTGTTTCTACTTCGTAATTACTTATTTCTTTCTTTATATCTTGATTTGTTCGTCTTTGATTGAAATCACTTTCGTCTTTTAATTTCTTAATTTGGGCATACAATTTTTCTATATGATTGTTCTGGTCGGAAATTATTTGTTCCTTGCGCTCTTTTGTCATCTGACGTAATTTAATCAATATTTCCGTTTTCGTATTTTTGTCCCGTAATTCTTCATTGTCTCTTCGATAGTACTTTAATTTGGCTTCCAATTTCTCTATTTGTGCTTGCAGACCAACTTCCATGATATCTGATTTCTTCCACACTAGATGATGATGATCTTCGATTTTGTTTTTCCTTTGACATATTGCACACTAGTGTAGTAATTTTGTTTTCCAAATGATGCTCGAGTTTGTTTAACCCGTCTTCGAACAATACTGCAATGTTTCTTTTTACACCTTCCATCTCCCAAGATACTGCTAAGTTGACTTCTTTTTTGGCAGTCTCTGATAATTCCTTTTTGGTTTTGTATACTTCTCCTTCGATTTGGTTGAGTCTTGAGTGTAAACCCTCAATATTTTTAGAACCTTGGGCTTGGTTAAGCTCTAATTTCTCCATTCTTTCTTTAATTTCATTTATTTCTACCATTTTTCTTGTGCAGGGAGGAATTTTATTATTATTAAGAATGGTGAGATTTAAGGAATAATAATTAATTATTATATTAATTATTATATAATAAAATCTTTATTTTCCCTTAAGTTTTGTAAAATGTGAGTAGATTGGGTGGTTGGGAGGGATGAATGTTACATTCCCCACCTAAGTTCAAATCTCACTTTCTCTTTACAAGTAATTATTTTGTACTTTATTTTCAAACCCAACCCCACTTATTCAAAAACCATGTGTGGTTTCACGTTTTTTTTTTGTTTTACTTTTTGTTTGGGGTGTTACTTTTACCTTTTATTTTTTTTAAGGACAAGGTCCTATTTTTTAGGGAAACCCTTTGTTTTTACTTTTTTCTTCACTTTTTTTTTAACTCTCTTTTTTGGGGGGGAGTTACTTTTACCCTTTTTTATTTATTTATTTAAGGACAAAGTCCTATTTTTTGGGAAACCCAAAAATTCCCGGAAACCTGGGTGATGGCTAAAAGCCAAAAAATATGGCCAAAGGCCGGGATCTAGCCAACGAGGCTCTGATACCACTGAAACAAATATTTATTCGTTAATATAGTAATATTTACCAAAAGATCTCGAATATTAAATAAGCCATAATAAATTATATTAAATTGATGATAGAATTGATATGATTGATTTACAATGGTCGGACTTATATATGTCCATTCGTGACTTTCCAACCTACAGTCATGACTCTTTGATAATTATTAATTATTAATTAATAATTATCTATTAATATTATTTTTATTATTTATATATTTTATGTTCGTTACAAAGATCATCTAATTCCTTCCGATTTTCATCGGCGATGAATACCACTAACATGCTCTGATGGTCGACGAAGTCAACACTTAGAAAATTTTCGGCACTTCTGCGCCATCGGCGGTCGGAGGCTCTACCCGTCGGAGGCATAGTGGTCTAGCCATCCGCAACGATGGCGCTCAGTCGACTAAGCATCGACAATCCATCTGTGTAAGTTTGTCGATGTGACGACGACCAAACACCTTGAAATTTTTTTGAATTTACCTCTCTGTCTCCCGCTGTTTCGGTCGTCGGATCAACTATTCGTCGGGTGGCCTTCCCACTAAATGCTCCGCTGCATCGGAAGAACTTGTCACTAAGTTTTCCAATGGGCCGATGATCCTGGCACTTAGAAAAATTTCTGAATTTTCTTGCCACAATTTTCTGATTGCTGCTGGGTAGAAGGCAACCTGCCTCTGCTATCTAACCTTTCATGGCCCTTTCAGGCCCATGCTGCAACCTTTATCTATGATACCACACTGTAACGTCCCCGACCCTTTGACCGGTGAAGAAGACGCTACTAACACCAAATATACGGGCAAATAGCCCCATGAACATGAACATGCTAATAATGCTGAAATAAAAACTTAAACATAATACACACTAAGATTCCCTTCATATACATAGCAGAAGAAAACATACATTCATTCAAGCATGCCACATGTTCATCATATTCATCAATCAATAAATATAAATGTAGATACGAAATAGTCAAGAATACTCATCTGATAAGAACTCGTCCCACAACCAGCTACGTCGCTGCAACGTTCCACCTAACCATAGGCCAGCGTGCTCATCAATCTCTCAGCAACACTGCAACACCCGAGCTGGGCATGATTACTCAAGGAATAAGGGTCAAAGCAGGCTTACACATAGCCAAGGTACACAAATTAGACAAACCCACACAGTAGGTTTTATCAGGCCGTCAAGGAGCTAGGAAAGGCTAAATGCTAAGCTGGTGACCTCAAACACCAGTTTTCTCAAGCATACCCAGCCTCTAATCCTACTCTCAACAGTCCGAAGACCAACCACTGCATACCGTAGCAAAGCAAACAGTTCACAGCTCTGTGAAGAAGATGAAGACCACAGGGTGACAACCCCAAACCAAAAGGTGAAACACAGTTCAGGTCAAACAACGCTTCAGAGTTGTTCTTGGCCCTGGCGTGGCCAAAACAACTCAGCAACAATCCCAATAACCTCAGCAACCAAGAAGCAACCCAAAATCGGGGTAAATCAACAGCCACAACTCACAATGAAACGATGGCAACAATCCACCTTCTACAATGGACAAGAAACCGAACTCCCAGCATGGATAGGGGAAAACTCAGCCAACGAATGTGGAAGAAACAAAAGAAACAACAATAGGAAACATGGATCCTCCCTTAATAATGAATCCCCGACACGCTTTCACAGCAACCACCGATCAGTGATGAACTACAGCCAGGGTTCTACGACGAAGTGACAGGACACTACACCGTCCAGACCTAACCAGCAACGCTGGAAAACAATGGTCCTTTCTCCATAAGGAAACCCCAACATATTTTCACCGACGGCAAGGGTGGATTAAAAACAGGCCCTTTGCGTGAACAGGAGGGAACATTTCACAAAGAGAACCACCACGAAAAGGGAAAACGCCGTCAATCCAGACGTGGAGGAGACTACAGCCTGGGGATCAATGAGGAAAAACAACAGTCTGCAGCTCATGATCTACCATGAAGGATGGAAACAATCCACAGTCCAATAATGCCAAAAGAAAACTGGTTCTCTGCGTGAATGGAAGGAACACTGCCATAGATCGACAATCGGTGTGAGAGAGGGAAGGCGAACCCCCAAATATTGGAATGTGTATCTTTTAACTCAATCCACGTGAAGAAATTGAACGGACTCACGATCTGGTTAGTGGGAAGACCAGCCGCACGACGTGGAGAGGGAGAGCAGGCGTGGGCGTGGTAGTGGTATTTCTGCTAGCAAATTGCTGCCCCAACTAACAACAGAACAACAGGGTGGTGACACATGGCTAACTCCCAATGGCCCCCACGGGTTAGACAACCCCCCCCTTAACCTTTGGAATCATGCCCTTTTCATTTAACGTTGCATCGTTGTAGCTGGCTGTAGGTTTATTTTAAATTGATGTGCATACTTACATGATGCCAAAACTATAATGTGCCGGATAGCACGATATACCATCAGCAACGATCCCCATTGCTGAAACATAACACAACCTAATCGATGGTGGGGCTTTTGCCTTTAGTGCCACACCATGATTAATTACAATATATACATCATGTACCTTTTAATGCATCCAGGGTCAAAACCGGGGGTATTACATTCTCTTTCATATGACTTGCACAATTCTTCTCTATTTGTGAATCGAATCTCACTTTTGGTAGTTCAGATTAACAGGTGGAGGGGGCACATTTCCTCTTTGGAGTAACACGTTTTACACCGAAGCTATTGGATCTTGCTTGGAATTGTAACTAAGTGGAAGGATCATCATTGCGTGGGTTGGCCTAAAGTATTTTCAGGTACGAACTACAAGCTTGGTAATTTTTTCCATATTTTTATCCAATTGTCACACAAAACCCTAATGGTTAAAACCCTAGTTTTGTAATTCTAATAGATCGGGTGCTTATTTGATGACGACTATCAAAACCCACTTAGGAATAATTAATTAAACTCTAGATCTAAAGTTTGGCATTAATCCAACTCCATTTACTCTTGGATCTAGCACTAGTCTCTTCTAGGTGGGTGCCCTCCTTGGGCTTGTGGTCAATCCTTTAGATCTGTCAATTGGGTATGCTTGAACCCACTTCAAATCACCAGATCTACTCTTCAAGCATATAGATCTAGACATATCACCTCTCGATCTACTCTCTTGGGTCCACTTTGTCCATTATTGCATAATCGCTAGGTGGATCTAATTAGGGTATTTGTCCTTTAGGCTAGATCTATCTAGATCTACTTTTCCTAATTTCCTTGTGGTACATTTCTCTTCATGTTGGGAAATTTTCCATTACCTTAAGCCTCCCCAACTTGGCCCTAACCTTACCTACCACATTCATCTTCCTAGACCTAGATCAATCTACTCATTGCCCATTTCTTGTATCCATTGTTTATCCCTCAGAGTGTCTTGAGTAGGGTCGCTAGCCCTCATAGGCTAGCAAGGTCTCCCCCTTGATCATTCTCCGGATTGATCTAAAGTGACAAGAGCCCGTCTGGTGTGACAACTACCTTCCACTAGTAGTGGACGAGGCCCTTGTGGTGTCACTGGTTAGCTACCTCATCTCTACTGTCTCGGATGGGATAAATTTAGTGGGTAGCTACACTTTATGTGATAACAATAGCTTCTTGATGGTATGAACGAAAAATATCAAAAAATCTCGTTAAGCCTAAAAAAATACAAAATACTCATTTTTATGTTTAAAACATATAAAGAAACAACAACATCCAATAGACACATTAATACATACATACAATGATACAACTAATAATTAAGATGCATATTATGTCAAGTGGTCGCATATTGTTACTAAACTGAAAAGTCTGAAATATGTTCCTGATAGGATGATACAAAAACTTTGCATTGGAAGAAAGCGCAAAAGACTTGATACAATTGCCTCTCGATTGGTTGTCTATGAAGATGATAGTGCACTCAGAGATAACAACTTGAATGAGGGATACAAGTTTCCTTGCTGCCAATTGAAAGTACTAACTATATGAAATAAGAAATGCACAAGGAAGATGAAATTCAAAGGATTCTAACTTCCATAAAATCCAACCCGTGGACTTCAACACAATTTCGACGATTTTTTGGCAGTTTCGGTTAGCAGTCCAATATTTTCCTTCGACTCGCGATATATTTTCAATTTATCGCGATGTATTCATTGTATTGCTACACATAGAAAATATTAGAAATATCGCGATATTTAAGATCCATATATTGGATGGGGATTTAACTTGGCGATATATCTGTTATATTTGATATATCACCGATATGTACAACACTAGAATGTACACACATGCTAATGTTTTGGTGTTTTATTATTATTGAATATAGTGTTGCATTAGGTGAAGGTGGTGTCAGTTAAAGTGTGCAAGACAAATGATTGAAGTTATGTTTAAGGTTTTCTTGGAAATAAATGGTGTTCTATATCTATGTTTCAATATTTATATGTTCAATACCTCCAATCCTACCCTTCAATCAAAATTTAAATTCTTGTTGCACCACTTGCACATACATACAAAAGAAATGTCACTTTTTGCTAGATCTTGCTTCAACATAAAACTATGATTTTGTAAGCCATTGTTGTTAGCCTACCTTCAATATATGATTTTAGACTCCCATTTCCTTTTGAATGAATATTGATAAACTACATAGCTACTTTGTGCAAGACTTTATAAGATTCTAGTGATAAAAAAGATAACTCATAAATTCTATTTTACTTGGTCATCAATTGACTCCACCTTATAAACTGTTACAATGTCATGTTGCACCAACTATTTGGAATAAAGAGAAGTAAAATAATATACAAGTTTGATAATAAGTTGTTGACATTTAAATCACTTCATGACTCAAAATACAGATATTGACCAAAATTTTGGAAGATTAGTTGTTGAAGAAAATTAAACGAGGTTTGTTAACATAGTAAAGGTTTACAAAAAATTAGTAAACCCTTCAACAATGTGGCCTTTTCTTCACAACTATTAACATGCATGGTGGCTGCAATAAGGTAATTTCTTCTTTATTTATATATATATTTTTGTAATATTTGTTAGCTTTTCTAGGTTAATTCACTTAGGATCTTTATCTGAAAGAATAACAAGCACAACAAGATATCAAAGATACACAAGATACACAAGACACATAGATTTTCATTGGGGAAATCATAAAGGAGAAAACCCCACAAACTTCCTTAGAATAGTTCCATCACAAAGAAAAGATCACAAGTTGGAATAACCCAAGGACAATATGTCTTCTGCAACTCTCTCTTCCTCCTCATTGTCCTCTCTCCTAATGCACACATGAGAGAGTGAATGAGTGTGTGACAAATGAGGAGGGCACCTCGCTATTTATATTATTCCATTGAGTAACTAACTCAACTAACTAGGTCGTCCATGTAACCTCTTTGGGTCTGACCTACCTAAGAAAACTAACAAATACATTTTCCTTCATTTAACCTGGGGACTATTACGCCGACTTACAACAGGGGGTTTACCTCAGTGACCATACACAACGATGACATCCAGAAAGGAAGGAAACACATCTCCAATGGGGGTACAACAATATACAATATTAATATCATAAGAATATCTTCCGAAGTTACAATTACAACAACACTCCCTCTTACCTAGGAAGGTATTCTCTCGCCATAGTCATCAATACATCTGGTCATTGTCACTGAGTCAAATGTCACTGCTGCCATTGTCCTCATCTTGCCCAATCTGTCGCATCTATTCATCATAGGAAGTTTCTACATAGCCAACCCTTTTTCATGCTGGGTGTAGGCATAGTCCTCATCTATGTCTTCATCATATCCACGAGCAAGCCATTATGTAGGTACAACCCCAGACCCTTCTTTACATTTCCACTACAATAACCTACGTCTCTGTTTAGGCCTGGAAATTCGTAGGAAACAACAGCAAGGGATTCTCCCCAGTCAACGTTCCCAACTAGCCCGTGACTGTTTGGTGTAGGAAATCCGTCCGGTTTGCGGTCCGGCTACCGTAGGTCAAGTAACACAAATAAAAAGGTTTTATCGGTTGAGGCCCGGTCCACTGTGTATATTTTTGGTATTTTTGACTCTAAATATGAGATGCAAGTGCCTATCTAAAATGTAGATTGATTGAGAATACAAGGAGCGTTCACAATGTGATGCGTAGGTTCTTACCTCTCGTCTTAGGCTCTCATGCATCTAAATCACACACATAAAGAAATTAAATCAAACTACCTACCTATCCCCAGGGAGCAAGATTGTCACTTATTAATGAGTAATGTATTTTGTGCATGCATTATAAAGAGAAATTACAGATAGCTGATATTTCTTCCTAAAACACATGAACAAGTAAAGATATTTAAACAACCAGATAGCCAATTGCTTATGAACAACATTCATTACTCATGGTGGTAATTTTCATAAAATAAACTAGAAATCATTCAGAAAAGAACGTAGGTCCTAAGAGTTAGAACGATCTCACAGTTAATGGACACAAAGCTGAAAACGAAATAGTTCCTCTTCGGCAAATCCATAGCATAACATTTGAACATTCCACCAAGCTTTCTCCAATAGGCAAACTGTAATTATCTATTGCAAAAAGAAATAGTTCTTCTTACAATATGTCTTCACTAATCTCTGGGAAAAAAGTCCCCTTCTTATCTAGATCTCCTATATTTATACAAAAATAACCAAACTGTTGGGCTGCCAACGAATGACTCTTGGGCTCCCCAAAACCGTTTAGTCTCCCAATTTTGTTCTCTTATGAGTGCTCATGATTCGCATAATACGTCACATTTCGGATTAAGATCTATGAGTACTTCATAGAATGGGACCAATCTTAGTAACTGACGGGCCCTTTCCCATCCTGGAATTCTATCGCCACCGGTTCTGCCTCGTCTTTTATTTATCCTTTTTTTAGCTCACGTTGATTTCAGAAAACTTTGCTTGTCACTCTTTGGTCAACTCTCCTCAGCTTTATCCTTCAGTCAGGTCTCCTTGTAGTAGTAATCTGAGGAATATTCTGAGTCCGTCTACAAAATATAACAATTAATTAGGACTGCATCTTTTCAACTATACTAATAATAAAATTGATCAACAAAATGAGGCCCTGTACTGCGCTTTTGTTGCAGAACCCGAAAAAAACCGACTCCCGCCCAAAGAAAGTTAAAAACTCACAAAAAAGGTGGGAAAAACCTTATTGGCAGCTTGAAACATTAAAACATCGGGAGGATAGTTTAAGGAACATCTGCAACGGAGGGCTTCAAACGGACAATGAGTTCCGCAGGACCACTAAGCCTATCGGCTCCCGGAAGATTAAACACTAAAGCATCGGGCGGGGATTCCTCGTTGACAACTAGGGCGACATAGCGTCGGGAGGTTAGTGTAGCACGCAACCGTAATGGCGGAAGATGAAAAGACTATGGACTCCGCAGTGAATAAAAACATATTGGTGAAACCAAACAAAACATTGGCGGGTGGAGTGGCTACAAAACAGATACTTAGTTTACTTGAGAGCCACAATGGCGGAAGGCAATCAGACTGCCACCCCCGATCAAAGTCATAAAACCTTCCGACAATGCAAAACAAGTCAAAACACGACATCGGAGAAGTCCAAACTATCCGACAGAACACTCATCGTCCAACTTCCGCAATGGAGGCTCCATAAGGAAGGATGGCTCCGAAGCGTTGTTTGAATGGCCTCCGAAAAATTAAAAAATCAAACGTTAAGTTCCAACAAACCCTCGGGCGGGTAGCGACGAAAAACTTGTTTTACCTCCAGAACAACGACGAAAACAACGAAAAAGATTTCCGATATCAAAGAAAGAGATCATCAATCCAACAGGCAAAATCAAACAGTTTCAAACATAAGCAATTTTCCGAAAAGCATGAAAACAGTTGTCCTCAAAACAATTCAACTTGTAGCAGTGAGAAAACAAACAGAATTCATGAATCCAAACAAAATTAGGCAATATAAAATAAAAGGAGGGTCCAAAATTTTTAAAAATTTGGGAAAACAGTTGCAGCTGCAACAATTGGCGACTATCTAGTGAACCTAGATCTCTGGATAATTTCCTCCTTAAGTAATAGAGTGTTTGACAATAAAACCAATATGTTGAATTCTTCTAGATGTCTGGATTTCCCAAATGGAAAATATACGTACTTTTAATCATTGATGATAGTCCGATTTAGGAGAAAGGAAACGAAGACTTCCATGTCAAGATAACTCTCTCGAGGCCAGGAGGTGAGTTTCATTTATTACTTCTGTGTTCGGGTAGCTTCCATCTTGGGTACCACAGGATTGTAACATATGGTAAACAACAATATTCATTTGTTCCTCATTCCCATGTCGTTTTTTGCACTTTTTGTGTTTTTGAACTTTTGTTCTGTGCATAAGAGTCCTCCTGCATGCCTTTCTTTTTGAAATTTATATTCAGGCTCTTCTATCCATAGTGTCCTTTTGTGTGAGAGATGTATTTAACTATCAGCTCACAGACGGAGAAGAAACTTTGGCAATTTAGTACTTACATGGTTCAGTACTTCCTTTCGATACATAATGCTTTTATAGAAGTTTTTGACTCTTATTTGCCTTTTGGATTTCAATTCTTGACATGGGATCATTTATATATAACATGCTGTTTACCTTGCTTCCTTTCCATGGGTCTTTTGTTGCCACTCCCTAGGACATTTTAAATGTTTGATGGATGGAGCCTCAAAATAGTATTCCAGACCTTTTGATCCTAGTTTATTTTACAAGGATTGAGTAGGACTTCAATGTGTTCATAGCCATTTAGGAAAACTGCTAAACTAGAAAAAATTCTTTCAGATAAAACAATAGTACACAGTCTTATACTAAAAGGACTTTCATTACTCCATAACTCTGATATTCTCCATGCAACCAAAATTTTGCCTCTTGCTTATTGAAATCGGTCAAGATCTAAACTACAACAAAACATAAATAAAACCAATCAAAATGAATAGCCAAACCAAAATAATTATGTACAAGACAAAATGACAAAACGAAACTCAGGAAAAATAAGGTTTGAGAACTAAACCATTTACTGGTAAGTTCTCTTCCCACCCCTGTAGATCCTGCAATCTATAGGTTGAGGGGCCAAGATTTGCAGCAATCTGGAAAGGGCCTACCCATAGCTATTGGAATTTTGTGTGTTTGCCTTTCTCATCATGGGGATTATCCCACTTGAGAACCAAGTCTCTCACCTCAAATTCTTTTGTACCAGCTTTGTGTTTATGAAACCATCTCTTTACTACTTCCTGTTGTTGTTTAAAATGTTCTATAGCCTTGGCTCTAGACTCTTCTGCCTTCAAAAGATTGTGTATCCTCATTTGCAAGACTTCATTATTTGATCCTCTGGATTCCTGGGCGATTATGGAAGAGGGTAGCATGATGTTGGGGGGAAGAATGGCCTCTTTTCCATAAACAAGGGTATACGGGGATACACCTAAGGAAGTCTTGGGGGTGACCCTATCAGCCCACAGAGCATTTGGTAATGCTGAGTGCCAACTCCTCTGATTTTCTATCACCGTCTTTTTTAAAATACTAATCAGATTCTTGTTCGTAGATTCAGCCAACCCATTTCCCTGTGGATATTAATTTGCAGAGTAATGTAATTTAATTCCCTTTTCATGAGCAAATGCAGTTAATTTAATCGAGGAAAAATAAGTAGCATTATAAAAAACTAAAGAAATTGGAACTCCAAACCTGGTCATAATATGATCTTGCAGTAAATCCATGACCGCATCTTCATTTACTTTACGCAATGGAATGGCTTCAACCCAACGAGTGAAGTAGTCGGTTGCTGTCAGAATATATTTGTGTTGCAAAGAGGAGTTTGGCTTTATCTCCCCAATGATGTCCATCCCCCACTGCTCAAAAGGTTCTGTTATCATAATAGGCTTTAATGGTCCTGTTGCTTTAATTTGTCTCCCACCACACCTTTGGCAGATGTCGCACTTTCTGACATGAGCGTGTGCATCTTTGAACAGCGTGGGCCAACAGTATCCAGCTCTGAGAATTTTATGAGCTGTAGTATCTCTGAAGAAATTTCCTCCAGCAGGCCCATCATGTAAATCTATCATTACTCTTTTCGCATCTTCTTTCTCTAAGCATCTCAGGAGAACACCATCATAATTCTTTCTGAATAATATTCCTTCAATAATCTGATAAGAGGTTGATTTAAGACGTAATGCTCTTCTTTGCTTAGAATTCCAGTGTTCCCTTAATAATCCCGTCTGAAGGTAATGTATAAGGTCTCGATACCAGGAGTCCAGAGTTGTAAAAAGGCGACATATATCCATCATATGTAACTCAGCCTCGTCTCCCCAGTCCTGTTCTTCATTGTATTTACTTTCAGCCATCAGTCTGCACAATCCTTGCCATTTGACTATAAAAGCTGGTTTGAATTTGAGGTCATACTCCTGTAGGGATGTTACCCAGTTTCCTCTTCTTTCTCCTAACTCCTTCTGTACGAAAAGATATCTCACAGTTGGGTGCAGAACGATTACCTTTGTTCGGTTCTTTAGTATGTATGGCCTGAATTGTTTCACTGCTTTGAACACTGCGTACTCTTGTTTATCCACAGCCGGGTAATTCAATTCGGCCCCTTGAAGAACAGTGCTCATAAATGATATGGGGAACTCTTCTCCCCCATCTTCCTTCTGGGTAAGCATAGCTGCTAGTGAATCATCAGATGCAAAAGTGTACAAAATAAAATCTTTCTCAAAATCTGGACTTTTGAGGGAGGGTGCATGCGCAACAACTGTTTTGATTTTGTGAAACACGTTCTTCTATACATTAGTCCATTTGAATTGTACACTTTGCTTCACCATTTGCTGCAAAGGTTTAACAATTTGCGCGAAATCTGGCACAAACCTTCGCACGAATTTTATTGTCCCCATAAATGACTGCATGCCCTTTTTATTATGGGGTAAGGGGATTCGTTTGATGGCTTTGATCCTTTCTGGGTCTATGGAGATCCCCTTCTTAGAAACCATGCGACCCAACAACTTACCTTCTGTAACAGCAAACACGCACTTCTTGGGGTTTAGAGAGATACCATATTTTCTGCAGCGTTCAAAAATATGCTCTAGATGGAATGCGTGTTCCTCTCTTTTCTTTGAAAATATCATGATGTCATCAAGGTATACTACAGAACTACGACCAACCAGAGCGCAGAAATCTATGTCCATAGCCCTCTGGAAAGTTGCTCCAGCGTTTATGAGTCCAAAGGGCATTCTTCTGTAAGCAAAAGTTCCCCACCTGGTTCTAAACGTCGTTTTAAGTCTGTCTTATTCAACTACTAATACTTGATTGTAGCCTGAGAATCCATCGAATAAAGAGAACAGTTCAGAACCCGAAACCATTTGCAATATCTGCTCCATGGGTGGAACAGGATAATTATCTTTATCCGAAGCGCGATTTAAGTTTCTGAAATCCACGGATAGCCTGATTTCTCCGGATTTCTTTCTAACTGGATCCCGGTTTGAAGCTCATTCCGAGTGTCTAACCTTGAAGATAATCCTAGCATCCAATAGTTTCTTAACTTCGCTCTGGATTAAACGTTCTAATTTTGGATGCATTTTCCTCAAAGGCTGTTGATACGGCTTGATTCCAGATTGGATGGGGATAACATGCTGGATAATATTGGTGTCATACGTCTTCAGATCTTCATACGTCCAAGAAAAAACATCTTTATATCATTTGAAAAGATTGATAAACTTATTCCTTTCATCTGGGGAACAACATTTTCCCAAACTCACATATTTGGGCTCCATTTCAGTTCCCAAATTGATCAACTCGAACTGTAGAGACGAGCTATGAGTCTTCACATTTGTTGGTCTTCTAAATTTATCGTTTAAATGAAACATTCGTTCTAAAGTCCTGACTCCTTTAGGAATGAAGTTATTGAATTTAAACTCAGCTTGATGTTCTTCATCATCAATAATGGCCCCTTTGAAAGTCTCGTCATTTTTCAAGCATTCTATAATCTGTTGATCATCATCGAACACTCATAGATTGGTTATCATCTCTGGAACTGAAGGCCTGAAAAGCAATTCAACAGAGCACCGATTATTAGAAGGCACAAGCCTTGCAGCTGAGGTGCCTAACAAGTCAGCTGCAACATTCTTAAGTCTCATAATCGATACAATGTTAAATGCATAAAAAATTTCAAGTAAATACCATACTTCACTTTGATAAGCTTTTAAATGAGGGGAAATGTAATGTATTTGATTTCGTATTTGCTTTTCAATTATTTCAGAGTCCCCAAACACCTTCAGATTTTTTACCTTAAATTCAATTGCTTTCCTTATTCCTTGAACTAATGCTTCATATTCAGCTGTGTTATTTGTACATTCAAACTCTAACCTACATGCAAGAAAATGTTTGTTTTTCTAGGGTCAATCAGGACACAGCCGGCTCCTGACCCCTCTAAAGTTTTAGAGCCATCAAAGAAAAGTGTCCAAAAATCGCTAACTACTGTGCAAGAATTAACATCTACTTCTACAGCTAAGTCTACTATTTTACAATCAATTTCATCAGCCTGTGAAAACCGAAGGAGATCAGGCTGAGCATCTGATGTATCCCTGGCCTCTTCCGCTTGATAGTTTCCTGGATCAAGCTCAACAAAGTAGTTTCCCAAGACAGAATCCACTGGTTCATTTTTACCCTCGAACTGAGTAACATTATGTTTCATGTGAGGCTCCCTCAAAACTTTAATTTGATTTGGGATTCCTTTATAAGGTAGCCACAGATGTGACCAGTCCGAGGCAAAACATCCGTTCAGCTTTGTCGACCAATCCCTACTTAAAACAAGCCCATAAGCTTCTGGTATGTCAGCCACCACAATATCAATGAATTGGAACACCTTATCATTCGAAGATAGACGAATGAGTACATCTTCCATTTCCCCAATTACCTTCACGCTTGTTCTATCCAACTGAACGACCCTCCAGGTGGATGGTTTAGGCTTCCCATTTATTCTCTTGCAGACTGATAGCGGCATGACGTTGATTGAGTCCCCCGAGTCCACTAGGCAGTTATGCACGTTGTGGTTGAAAATTTCAAAGGTAAGGAGAAAAGGTGGGTTCTTGTTTTTAGGATTACCTCCTATACTTGCCTCGCCAATTTCTTCTTCTTGGGGCTAATTGCTAGTAGGTAGCCTCTCCTCTGATACCTCAAGTGGTTTCAATAGCTTTTCTTTCTGCTGTGGTAGATTGCACATTTCAAATAATGAGATGTTCGCCCTTACCTTTTTGATATCCTCCACAATGTCATAGTCCATTTGATGTTCCGTGAGCTTCGATTTAGCATTTTTTATTTTTTCTTCATTGGGTTTAGTAAACATGTTGGTCTGTCTAGGATTCTGACTGGTGATGGCAAATTCCAGAATTTTATTAGTTGAGGAATTGTTTTGAAATTTCTTAACATTCTTTTGAAGTCTTTTGATCTTCGGGAGCATAAGAGTGTTTTCCTTAAGCAACCCCTGGCTTCTCGTTTCTACATTTGTTTCCAGGATGCTCTCGTTTCTCAGATCCTTTTCCTCAGTGACATCAAACAAAGAAACACAGTACCATAAAAACATGGTCTCATCCTCCTTTTTCGTTGATGTATTGTTGTATTTCGCTTCTTCATCTTTATCTTATGTTAATTTAGAATCCAACAACTGATTCATAACCAACGTCATCGAATTTATCCATTGAGGACAATTCTTTTCAGAATGGGGTTGTTGGTTGAAAGTGCAAAAGTTATCCATTCCTACCTCTGTTAAGTTCATAGATGCAGGGCCATGCGGAGGGAGTTGGGATTGACTGTTGTCCTCTCTTTTCTTGTAATAAGGTTTATAGAACTTATAGGTTTCCTTGTCCTTTTCCAAGTCTATGATTCTGTTAGAGAGCTTCTGCATCATTTTTTCCATTCCCTCGAAATCTGATAATTGATCCTCCTTAGGCTTAGTAAATAACAAAGTTTTTCCCCCAACATTTTTTTCTCCTGACCGTTCAGGATAATCCTCAATGCTTTATTTTTCGGCCTCTACCTTCGCTGCTTCTTCATAGGTCTCTGCTAGCGTAGGTTTGGCCTTCATTTTGGCAAACATGGCCAACTTGGGTCCCAGAGCTGAGGTATAATATTCAGTCAGGACCTTGTCTGAGGGTTTGTCAGTTTCAGAAAAATTCTTAAGATAGGCCGCGAACCTTTGGGTAAAGCTATGCACCTTCTCTTTTCTTTCCTTCTTTAAAGCGCACAGTCCTTTCATGAGTGCTACATGCGTCTTTTGGGTTGCATACTTACTTCTAAAAATCCTTTCAAAGGTATCCCAATCTGGGATAGAGTTTGCAGGCAAACCAAAATACCATGATGCTGCAGCGCCTTTAAGAGTGTGTGGAAAAAGTCTACAAACTACATCGTCATGCTCCCCAGACCTTAATCCTTCCACTGCCAAATAAAACCTTTGTAAATGGTCATCAAATAGCATCTTCTCATTTGGATCAAACTTAGGCAGCATCTTCTCAAAGGCTTGAGGCAAGTCGTGCAATGGAGGTGTTAAGTTCAACGTTGACCTAGCTTTCCAAGCTGGTGGTGGATTAGGTGGGTTGGGCGGTTGATTTGCGTTTACGCCTGCCATGAGTCTGGGTGGAGAGTGAGGGGGTGAATGAATAGGAGTACGGACCGATAAATAGTAAGGTGTCTCTGGGCCCACTTGATTCAAAGGCTGACCCACCTCCTATAAGGTAGTTTCTACAAGTTCTTCCAAATCTCCAACCAGCACTGAGTCTTCTAGTATGGGACTGTCTCTCCTTTTATATTCTCTTCTGGACAAATCAGGGATAATTGGTAATCCTCCAATCTTCTTCACATATGCCCTAGTGTGTCTTCTCTGATCATCTATCACTTGGTTGTCCATAGCAAATAGATGTTCCCTATTCTCTTGAGTATTTGGATTAGGACAGAAACTTCTTTCAAAATTATCACTGGTGGGGTTATTTCGAGAAAACGGGTTTCCTCGGCCAGCCATGCACTGGCGGCCCTCCTTCTAGCGCCAGAAACTGTTGAGGCCTGGAAATTCACAGGAAACAACAGAAAGGGATTCTCCCCAGTCAACGTTCCCAACTAGCCCATGATTGTTTGGTGTAGGGAATCCGTTCGGTTTGCGGTCCGGCTACCGTAGGTCAAGTAACAAAAATAAAAAGGTTTTACTGGTTGCAGCCCGGTCCACCGTGTATATTTTTGGTATTTTTGACTCTAAATATGATATGCAAGTGCCTATCTAAAATGTAGATTGATTGAGAATACAAGGAGCGTTCACAATGTGATGCGCAGGTTCTTACCTCTCGTCTTAGGCTCTCATGCATCTAAATCACACACAACAAGAAATTAAATCAAACTACCTACCTATCCCCAGGGAGCAAGATTGTCACTTATTAATGAGTAATGTATTTTGTGCATGCATTATAAAGAGAAATTACAGATAGCTGATATTTCTTCCAAAAACGCATGAACAAGTAAAGATATTTAAACAACCAGATAGCCAATTGCTTATGAACAACATTCATTACTCATGGTGGTAATTTTCATAAAATAAACCAGAAATCATTCAGACAAGAGCATAGGTCCTAAGAGTTAGAACGATCTCACAGTTAATGGACACAAAGCTGAAAACGAAATATTTCCTCTTCAACAAATCCATAGCATAACATTTGAACATTCCACCAAGCTTTCTCCAACAGGCAAACTGTAATTATCTATTGTAAAAGGAAATAGTTCTTCTTACAATATGTCTTCACTAATCTCTAGGAAAAAAGTCCCCTTCTTATCTAGATCTCCTATATTTATACAAAAAGAACCAAACTGTTGGGCTGCCCACGAATGACTCTTGGGCTCCCCAAAACCGTTTAGTCTCCCAATTTTGTTCTCTTATGAGTGCTCATGATTCACATAATACGTTACATTTCGGATTAAGATCTATGAGTACTTCATAGAATGGGACCAATCTTAGTAACTGACGGGCCCTTTCCTAGCCTGGACTTCTATCACCACCGGTTCTGCCTCGTCTTTTATTTATCCTTTTTTTAGCTCACGTTGATTTCAGAAAACTCTACTTGTCACTCTTTGGTCAACTCTCCTCAGCTTTATCCTTCAGTTATGTCTCCTTGCAGCAGTAATCTGAGGAATATTCCGAGTCCGTCTGCAAAATATAACAATTAATTAGGACTGCATCTTTTCAACCATACTAATAATAAAATTGATCAACAAAATGAGGCCCTGTCTTGCGCTTTTGTTGCACAACCCGAACAAAACCCACTGCCACCCAAAGAAAGTTAAAAACTCACAAAAAAGGTGGGAAAAACCTTATCGGCAGCTTGAAACATTAAAACATCGGGAGGATAGTTTAAGGAACATCCGCAACGGAGGGCTTCAAATGGACAATGAGTTCCGCATGACCACTAAGCCTATCGACGCCCAAAAGACTAAACACTAAAGCATCAGGCGGGGATTCCTCGTTGGCAACTAGGGCGACATAGCGTCGGGAGGTTAGCGAAGCATGCAGCCATAATGGTAGAAGATGAAAAGACTACAGACTCCGTAGTGAATAAAAACATATCGACGAAACCAAACAAAACATCGGCGGGTGGAGCGGCTACAAAACGGATACTTAGTTTACTCGAGAGCCGCAATGGCGGAAGGAAATCAGACTCCCACCCCCGATCAAAGTCATAAAACCTTTCGACAATGCAAAACAAGTCAAAACACGACATCGGAGAAGTCCAAACTATCCGGCAGAACACTCATCATCCAAATTCCGCAATGGAGGCTCCATAAGGAAGGATGGCTCTGAAGCGTTGTTTGAATGGCCTCCGAAAAATTAAAAAATCAAACGTTAAGTTCCAACAGACCCTCGGTCGGGTAGCGATGAAAAACTTGTTCTACCTTCAGAACAGTGGCGAAAACAACGAAAAAGATTTCCGATATCAAAGAAAGAGATCATCAATTCAACAGGCAAAATCAAACAGTTTCAAACATAAGCAATTTTTCGAAAAACACAAAAACAGTTGTCCTCAAAACAATTCAACTTGCAGTAGTGAGAAAACATTTAGAATTCATGAATCCAAACTAAATTAGGCAATATAAAATAAAAGGAGGGTCCGAAATTTTAAAAAATTTGGGAAAACAGTTGCAGTTGCAACAGTCTCCTATCGTCATCTCGTCATATCCAAATCATCTCTTTGTCATGCACAAAAAAAAAACAAAAAAAATAGAGCACACAAAGCACAACCCAAATGCGGACCACCTGCATTCTACCAACATAGGAACATCTCAGAATCTTTCACGTCACCAAGACAACCTGCATCTACCACTATGCTGGAATTTCCTAGGAGCACACCAAGTGCATTACGTCTCTCTATGGTCAACCTGCGTTCTACCAACATAGGAGAACTTCCCAGGTGCACACCAAGTGCCTTGTAACTTCATCATCTCCAACATGGGAACAAACACATAGAAGGACTGATTACGACCGAAAAACCTACGTACCATGCCAGGACTTTTACATTCCAGGTCAACCTCAAGGACTTATTACATCTGAACAACATGCATCCAGGATCTTTTCCGTTCAGACAACCTTCTAAGACTTATTACGTCTGAGCAACCTACGCACCACGCCAGGACCCCTTTTACACTCCAGATAACCTACAATACTTATTACATTCGAACAATATGCGTGCCACACTAGGACCCTTTTTACATTTTGGATAACCTGTACTAGGACTGATTACGTCCAAGGATAGCCTACAAGGTTCGCTAGGACTGATTACATTCGATGACAACCTATAGGACTAATTATGTCCGAGCAACCTATGTACTACACCAAGATATTTTCTGCTCGGACAACCTGTCTCATTTCCCATCTGAGATCTCATGCATCTACGTCTTTTGGTCTCTTGTCATCTTCTAGCATAGAAACACATCAGGATTGATTACATCCAAGGATAACCTGTGAGCTTCACCAGTTTTGATTACATCCAAGGAAAACCTACAAGACTGATTACGTCACCGACACAACCTCACTATGCTAGAACTCATCACTCACTCTTTCGAGGGGTCTTGTTCTAAGTCACACCAAGTCTTTCTCTGAAGTACTCAAACTTCACTATAGTTAGAGGCTTGGTCAATACACCGGATATCTGCTCGTCTATTTCCACATATTGGAGTTTCACTGCTTCTCTATGCATCATATAAAAATGCAAGTCAGATCAAACAACTCAGATAGTAGCTTTTGAAGCCATACTACCTCACAACTAGCCGGGCAAGCAGCAATATATTCTTCCTCGGTTGTACTCAGTGCCACATAGGACTTCTTCCTACTAAACCAAGAGATCATATCAGATCTCAAACTGAAGCAACAACCCGAAGTGCTCTTCCTATCAGTGGTGCTTCCTGCTCAATTTGAATGAACATAACCGTGCAGGTTAATCTTCTGATTCGTATCATACTTGAGCTCATAATCAACTGTACCCTTTAGGTACATCAATACATGCTTTGCAGCAACCAGGTGAACATGTATTTGATTCATCGGGTATTGGATCAGTGTGTTCACAACAAAGCATATGTCCGATCTCATATTCGTCAGATATATCAATGAACCAATCATCTGAATATACATCGTGGCATCAAACGACTTTGATGAAGCATCACACAATAGCTTCAAGTTCGATGCCATAGGTTTGGCCATTTCCTTGCGATCCAACATTCCGAATTTCTTCATAATCTCCACTTCATACTTTCCTTGACCAAGGAATATCCCATCCACATTTTTCCACACCTCCATGCCTAAGAAGTAGTGCATCATCTCTAGGTCTTTCATCTCGAACTCAATGGCAAGTATCCTCTTTGCATCTTCAATGGGTTCGTCCTCTCCTATCAGGAACATGTCATCGACATATAGCAGGAGCATCACTGGTCTTTCGCCTTCAACCTTGAAGTAACTGTTGGAATCTGCTTTACTCTTAGTAAAGCCTAAGTCCATTAGGAAGCTGTCCATCCTGTCGTACCATGTTGAACTCAGAGATCTTCTACAATTACTCCCTCTGAAGCGGAGCATCATCCTCCTTCTACATTTTGTAATCTATGTATAGAAACATTCTGTACTGGAGTGATAAGTAGATTCCTCTGCTACTGATCTTCTATGTATCCATCTAAGGTTATTGGATACCAATATCCTCTATCTTGAACTTTGTTGAAAATTTCCTCTTGCACCCATCTGCGAGCTTGTCGTCCTTTATAGGCTTCCATCTTCAACCTTGTAGAAATGGTTAAGATCTTAATCACTCTAGGTGATCTTCAAGCTCCTCATATAACTGAATGTGTTATCCCATAGGTGTCTTCTAAGCTTGTACAAAGCCTTATGTGCACATGTGGTTCTCTTCTTAATATAGACTTCTACTTTACTGGGGAAGTGTTTCTAGTCAATGGAGTATGTCATGCTATAGTCTACTCCCTCTTTCTGAGAGAAACCATGAACCTTGCTTTGTATCCCTTGATGCTTCCATTTGCTGCATGATTTATCTTGTTGATTCACATGGAAGACACTACAGACTTCCCTTCAGGTCTCAGAACCACATCATATATATCATTCTTCTTGATCAACTAGCACTCTTTGATCATAGTCTCCTTCCATTTTTTTTGCCTACTTCTTCATAGCTGGAAGGATGTGCATCAATGATGTCACTCAACAAGTGCCACATAATTGAACTATGTCTTGTTGCCGCCTTTCACACACCTGGGTCACGTGGCAGAAATCTTCAAGCCACTCGGTGTGTCCCTGGGGGCAAGTCTCGAGTCAAGGCTGTCACCTTGTTCTTGACTCCTCCGTTTAGGCTCAACTCCTAATGAAGCCAAGGGGGGCAGACCCTATTAAGTTACTAAGGCTAATTACTTAGTATGGTGATGTTAGACTGAATGAATTACTTAGGAGCTTGAAAATTAACCAAAAACGACCATAAATGACAAGATACAAAATGAGTGCACAAAAGCACAATGCTGAGACACAATATATATATATAGCAAGAAAATAACCAGTGCCTTAAAATGGAGTCAAAATAAAATCAATGTACTTGCATGTGCTTGGAGTGAATGTTTTGCAATTGCCTCTTGGTGCGTTTTAAGTTAGTGTGAAATATGAGTTGATTAAAATTAGGCGAGGGGGTGGACTCTAGATATACCCGAGAGTACTTGGAGTATGTCCAAAACTAAACCTTCACGGCTACCCACAAGGAATATGTGGGATGAATGGAGTCTCTGGGGCTATTTTTCATAACGCACCCGTTAGGGTGTGACAGAGATCGGCACCCCGAGGTCACTTTTCAGAAGTTCCCACTTCCTTTGGGTATTTTGCCACCGTAATGGTTTGATCTAGGTGTTGGATTTTCACCTGATGGTTTGTCAATTTGGGAGAGTGAATCCTAATTATACTAGTCACTCAAATGCTTTTGATACACCTTGACTGATCGGACGAACTGCAGCCAAGTGCAGAGCATACACACCTGAGTCTTGTCAATTTTAGTAAATTTTGAGATGGATGTTCTTGTTAAAAAATAAAACTCTCCAAGAACCTCTTTCGGTCCAAGTGGACCTCAATCGAGGAATCAAGGAGGGGTTGATTTTATTATGGTTACCGAAACAAATGATGATAGGAAATGAAACATAAAAATAAAAGCGAACCACAATTTTCTAATTAGACTACCACGAACCTTTCTTCACCTTTCGGCTCAAAATGAGGCTCGTGGGGTAAGTATTAAAGTTACTTTGAAACCAATAGAAATGGAATATGGAATTGATTTTAAATCAAAGTATACTACCTTGCAGATTAATACTATACTAGATTGAAAAAAGATGAACGAAAAGCAAAAAATGACACGGATGCAAATCCCCCTAGGGGGTATGGGGAATGGGCTCGAAAGAGCCTATTCAAAAATATTTTTATTACCAGCGGTTACAATATTAGAAAACTGATATGATGCCTCTTGATTCTTATATAGAATGAAACCAAGAGCTTACAAAGTGCAAAAATTAAAGATTTCAGTCAAAAGGGGAGACCCCTGGGGGGATTCCGAAGGCCCCAAAGTCACTTTCGAGCAGCAGCTCCTCCTTTTTTCTGTTATATCTGCTAAAAAACAGCAAGCTTATTAGACTGAAATATTTCCAAAATCACTCTGAAAGTACCTTTGGGTCAGCTTACTTTTAACCGAAAAAAGCTAAGTAAAAACTAGTTAAAAAAGGTAAAAAGCAAACCAAGGAAAGCAATCTTTCCTTGGGATCTTGGCTTGCCTTTTAGGTAGACAATATGATGTGCAATGATTGCTAGATTTATCTTTTATAACAGAAAATAGAAATCTAATGCATGCAAGCTACAGATTCTCTTTAAAATTCCATGCAAAAAGGACGATTTACCTAAAGCTAGATCTAGAATGCTTATGAAACCTTTTAAGAACAAGATCTAGATTATGGGCTTTGAGAAGATAGATCTATGTTAAATTTACTTTAAGATGATAGATATAAACAATATCAAAGCTGTGAACAAAGTAACCGGGTTAAAGAATTGATTTTGAAGGAGGAAGAGGAGGAGATAAATGCTGGTAGCCTTGAAGATCCACCGTGGAACTTTCAGGTGGAATGTTGAGGGACTATGCCTTTGCAAGGTTTTGGAGAGAGTTAAGAAGCAAACTAGATCAGCATCCTCTCCAATCTAGGAACCTGCAGCTCAGCTAAAATAAAAAAACTTGCCGAAAAACTCGTGAGATCCGATTAGTACATACATAGAGATTCAGAATAACATGCTTATAAACTTATAAAACATGCTGAATCTAGATCTATAAAATCGCATCAAAGGAAAGAGATGGCCAATAAACTTATTGAAAAGCACCTTTCCTATCAAGATTATAATAAGATTATTATCAATCTTAGCAATGAATCCACAAGAAATCAACAAATTATGAACATAGATATAGGTTACCTCAGTAAAAAATGGCAATGATCATCCACACATACAATGGCATAACACTGTCTTGCCTCCAAAGCTTCTCTTTATTTCAAATGAACAATAACAACAGTACAATAGCAGCAGCACCTCAATCCCAGTTCTAACTGGCTTGGAAGAGGGAGCTTCTGCTTGGATATATACAAAAACTAAGAGATCCAGCCCAAGGGGCACAAATCCCAAGGAGATAGACCATTGTAGTTGAAGGAGAGTCCATCAATGCTTGATCTGTGTCTAGCTGAGCCAGATCTGAGTCTCACTGAGTGCAATTGTCAATCGGAGAGCTGATCTGACTGACACCTCAACCTGTTGACTGAAGCATCCACCAAAAGTCATCCAGATGAGCCAAAACGTGTGGAGGAGAGAGGGAGGGAGAAATTCCCCATAAAGGATGCTGAAGATCAATTCTGGATCTGATTTGATCACCTCCTTCAGTCAAGGATTTGTCAGATCCAGTCAATCTGGTTCAGATCTGACTGATTTCAATCAAATCGGCCGAGAATCAATTGATCTATGATTCTGGATTTGCTCCATTATTCATCAATTTTTTAATTAAAATAATCAATAATTGATTTTTGGGGCTTTCTGACCTGAGTGATGGAAAATCACTCAAAACTAGGAAATAGTGGGTCCATGGGTTTACATGGTGATCTTAGCTTGAAAATGAGCACCTACATGACTGAAACTGATTATTTGACCCACTTTTATTACAAAATCAAAATTTCCAATTAAACTATAACAAAATAGCCCAAGTTTTGGAAAAATTAAATTTTAATAAAAAACACTGAAAAAATTAAAAAGATAAAAAAGTTGAAAAAACCTAGGGGGACTTAGACATGTTCATATGACTCGACCATGATGCCTAGCATGTTTATACATTGACACATAGACTCTAATAACCTCAATAGGCCTAAATGCCAAACTGACCACCCCAACTTTGGAGGTATGGAGTGAAAAACTCAGAAATTATCAGTCATTTATTCAACAACCAATAATAACCAAGGGAAAAAACACCCTGGGTTGATTAGATTGACAAATAAAGTCTAAGAGACCGAGTCTTTTACATACACTATCATGCTAGAACATTTATTACAATTCCCCCATGGGGTATGAACATGTGATATAGTACAACAAAGCTTCCCAGAAGCAAGACTGAAGGTCTTCTGAAGTCCGAACAAGTTATCCTTGTCCGGTTCACCAAGCTCACTTGATAAAAACCACTAAGTAAAACTCAGGTGGTAACATGTCTGAGGCCCATTACTTTCTTTGGAAGTATCGTCATACTATTCTTCATCTTGGATGATTTCTCATGCCAAAGATGGTATTCATCTCTTGAGGTGGATCTACCATTCTCTTTAGGTCATATCATGATTCTTTATATTATTCTGAAGCTCTTTCTTTTGCCACTGTGTCTCTGACCTGGGGAGCTTCAGGTTCCTCTTCTGAACTACCATCACTTGTCTTCAGAATGATATTTTCTACAAGTCAAGTTCAGTTGCATGATTAGAAACATTTCATTATTTCCAAAACATATTAATCTAATGCATCAAGTTATATGCCACATAGTCATGCAACTATCTTAGCCAATGCTACATCATTCATCCATGTTCTGTATACATACAATAAATTTCTAGATGCCTTCCATCTCTCCCAATTATGTCATCACAGAGGTTTCATTCTAGATAAGTAGCAATGGAATGTTGTATAGCACCATAGGCTACTTACCCATCACATGTAAGTCAATAGTATAAGTGCAAACACTCAAACATGCATAATACATCAACCGAATATAAATATGTGCACAACCAAACAATATCATTTAAGTAAGTAGATATACAAGAAATGACAATTCAACACTTATCTTTGTTTGTTTTGTGGGTGTACTCCCTCTTGATCCTTATTTCCTTGCAAGAATAACTGGAGTCTTTGACAGTGTGTTCTACTTCTTCATTCACTACTATATTCCTTCTTATCCCAATACTAACATGGATAAGTGTATGATCTTCATCTTCACTAGTAGAATTCCTATTCCTCATCACTTGAGGAATCTTCCTTTTCTTCTTTGACTTCTTATTGAAGGAGCCTCTATTTCTGGGACAGTCTCTGGAGTAGTGTCACTTCTCATCACAAGTGTAACATCTAATATTGGAAGGGTCTCTTCTGAATTCCTTTTGTCTTTTGTTGTGATGATAGTCCTTCTTCTTTCTATGATTTCTTCCAGTGTGAACTGTGAGAGATTGATCTTCGATTGCTCCCATATTTTCCTCTCTTGTTATGAGTTGATCTTCTTATTGTGTGCATTATTCCCATAGTCTGCTGAAGGAGATCAACTTCCTTCTTGCACATATTCCTTAAATGAATGAATCCCATGATCTTGGGAGGCCATTCAAGGTGGTCATAACAATCTCTCATTCCACATTCTCTTCGACTGCTTCAAGTTGTTCCTTGATTTGAGAAACCCTTGTGAAGTAGGATTGCATGGTCTCTGAGTTCTGTATCTTCACATTCTTCAATTGGTTCTTCAATTTCATCTACTGATTGATGTTCTTTCCTTGGAACAACTTCGTCAAAGCATCGAACGCTTCCTTTGGTGTCTTTAAGGACAACACGTGGGATGAGATGATCCTTAATAGATTATGCAATGATCCTCTTGGACTTAACCAAGTTCCTCTTATGAGTAGCCTTAGCGTCATGTAATATCCCAAACTTATATTCTACGGATCTTTGCTACTAAGTTGTTGTTCATATACTCAACGATGCGCAAAAAACTGAATAAAAAGTGCATTCAAAATTGTTGTTCTAAATGGCCCTAAAATATAGCTAATATGGAGAGATTATAGTGTCAAGATTTTTAGTAAGCAGATGTACACTTACCACTGATAAATAAGTTGATAGTACTCCAGAGATATGTTGCATGCAAGGTGTGCTGAAATATAGTGTTGCTTTCCTCAGTTTGACGCCCAGTTACATGTGTTCCCTCTTCAGGAAGATAATGCCGTTTTTGGAGGAGGAGGTGCCTGATATTGCTGGAACTTTTTCGGGATGTTGGTCTTCACTTGCCGAAGAGAATGTTGGTCGCATGCAGAAGTTTTTCCCTCCCTAAGGCACCTAGCGATTTTTTTTGCACTGGAGGATGACACCCCCCTTCTTCTACAAATCTACTGCTGGCTCTTCCAGATATGCAAAAAATGACTTGAAAATCACTCAGTAGAGTGTGGGTAGCATGTTGAGAAGGATAGCGATGACATGTAGGAAGAAACTGAGATTCTATGTCCCAACGAATTACTCTGGATATTTCCAGCTAAATCCTAGTTGTAGATATGAACCTGTAATAAATTTCTTTCTATATACTAGATTGTTGAAGATGAAAGAACATGATGAATAACTATTGACATAACTGGATGATCTATCCTAAAGTTATTAGGGAAGATAGATTTCGTTTCCGAAACCCCTTGTTAGCTGAAGACCTTCGTCTCCAACCCCAACTTTTTGCTACTACACCTGCTGCTGCTGCTTTAGAAACCAAAATCAATAATACTAATCATGGATATCCTTTTGGTTCAATGACCCTTCTTATGTAGCTTTAGCATGTCACTTTTAGGGTTTGTGCTTTACTTTTTGCATGCATGCAATTCTAATTGCTTGTTGACTTAAGACTGAAGAAATAAGGCTTGCACGCTTTATGAGAATAACTTTGATGGCCCTCTTTACTATATTGATGAATTAATAATACTGAATAATTGTTCTAATATGCTCTCGGTATTAAATTTCCTCATTCAATTCCCTATTTATCAGTAACGGAACATTACAACCCTTCCTCGCCAAATATTGCTTGTCCTCAAGCAATGCCAACAGAACTCCACAATCAATCAAATTGAACCAACTGAATCCGGGGATGATCCCAAGGTCCCAAATTATCCTAGGAGATCTATAGAACCCTCTACTCAAAGCACTGTACTGCACGATACCCTCATAAGATATCCCATGGAAGCCTCTTATAAGTAGAGTAACTAACGATGGTGTAAACGAGGTACCATCACAAGATACCTCTTGAAAGCATCCTCTAGCAATCACTAAACTTCTAGCCACTGTAATATTAGGGTCCCAAATCAATCTGAGAATTGCAGAGGTCAAAATGCATCCACCGCTACCCTGCGTAGTATTGACACAAGGAGCATCCTATAGACTCCTAAGTAACCCCATCAGTAAACACTATATCCATCCCTCATAAGGTCTCCCTCCTGGGTCCCAATGCAAACTTGTGCATCTTTCATCCCAAATATCCCAATGATCTTGTGGGAATATACCCCTAGCTAGGAATGTCTTCCCAAGAATCGCCCACTCAATAGGACACCAACTCTGAATCTCTCTCCCATCCAACCCCCAAAAAAGGACCTTGTCCATAAGCACCATCACAAGGAATAATACTACCAAGCTGATATTCCGCCCTTCTGATTTCAACTGGAATGCTCATATACTGCTGCCCAATTTATCGATCTTGGCCAACCTGTAAAAACCATCCTCCATTATGCAAATGTAGATTGAAGCTACTGCAAACCTTGTCTATCTACTCTTGAAGGACTACTTTGAAATGCAATAGTATATTTCTTTTTCTGCCCCGTCAAGGAATCTAACTGCTCTTCAATACTAGAAATCGTGATCATGGACTCGGTACATCCAACTCGAAGAACTATAAGCTCGACATCTCGCTGTAATATGGTGTCCCGAAGTATCTTGGTCCTCTCTTTCATTGCTAGAATGATTTATTTAACACATTCAATCTTCTTTCGATGACTATCATCTGGAAGCTCTATTTCATGCCTGTATAAACTCTCCCTAACCTCCATGTGCGACTGGCCATTGTCTCAACTGTTGTGCTCATTTTCTTGCACCTCATGTATTTGTCCTGTCATAACTGTCTAGACTCCTGTTGTAGGTGATGAAGAGTGTACCAACTCCAACTCATCACACGACTTGTCCACAATCTGACTATCGGATGTGCCGATGTTGCTAGACTCACATAATGGCTTTAATGCTATCTCCTCATGCACATACTCATCATGTACTATTGAATCTTGATCAAGCTCACCATCAACCTATACTCCAGGCTCATATTTCTCCACTCCTCTCACTTGTTTTTAAGGAAATCCTGATCCAAATTCTTGTGTTGGATCCCGAACTTGATGGTGCAATAGTCTTGAAAGGACAATGTTGCACATACCTCATCACCCAAGGCTAGATATTCCTTATATCGAGGCAAGTGTTGCAGTGTTGTTAACCTTTGCAAATTTCCTGTCAAGATCCTTCTCATTGTCTTCATGTTCAAGCCCACAGCTGGCCAGGAACATGCTCTGATACCACTGTAATATCCCAAACTGATATTCTATGGATATTTTCTACTAAGTTGTTGTTCATATACTCAATGATGTGCAAAAAGATGAATAAAAAGTGCATGCAAAATTGTCATGCCAAATGGCCCTAAAATATAGCTAATATGGAGAGATTATAGGGTAAATATTTTTAGTAAGTAGATGTACACTTACCACTGATAAATAAGTTGATAGTACTCCAGAGAAATGTTGCATGCAAGGTGTGCCGAAGTATAGTGTTACTTTCCTCAGTTTGATGCCCAGCTACATGTGTGTCCTCTTCAGGAAGATAATGACGTTTTTGGAGGAGGAGGTGGCTGATACTACTGAAACTTTGTCGGGATGTTGGTCTTCACTTTCCAGAGAGAATGGTGGTTGCATGTAGAAGTTTTTCCCTCCTTGAGGCACCTATCAAATTGTTTTTCATTGGAGGATGACGTCCCCCTTCTTCTACAAATATGCTGCTAGCTCCTCTGGATATGCAAACAATGACTTGACAATCACTCACTAGAGTGTGGGTAGCCTGCTGAGAAGGATAGTGATGACATGGAGGAAGAAAACTGAGATTCTATGTCCCAGCGAAATACTCTGGATATTTCCAGCCAAACCCCAGTTGTAAATATGAACCTGTAATAAATATCTCTCTATATACTTGATTGTTGAAGATGAAAGAATACGATGAATAACTAGCGACAAACCTGGATGATCTATCTTGAAGTGATTAGGACAGATAGATTTCGCTACCGAAACCCCTTGTTAGCTAAAGACATTTGTCTCCAACCCCAACTTGTTGCTACTGTTGCTTTAGAATCCAAACTCAATAATAATAATCATGGATATCCTTTTGGTTCAATGACCCTTCTTATATAGCTTTAGCATGTCACTTTTAGGGTTTGCACTTTACTTTTTGCATGCATGCAATTCTAATTGCTCATTGACTTAATACTAAAGAAATAAGGATTGCATGCTTTATGAGAACAACTTTGATGGCCCTCTTTACTATATTGATGGCTTAATAATACTGAATAATTGTTCTAATATTCTCCCAGTATTAAATGTCCTCAGTCAATTCCCTATTTATCAGTAACGGAACATTACACCTCATCTCCCTCTGACTCTGGAACTTCCTTACTGATATACTGATCCAAGTCATTTTATTCAAGGATCAGGGAGACCCTATACTTCCATGCTCTAAATTTGTCAGCTCCCCCAAGATTATCATCAAAATGGGTGTGATTAGTCATTTTGAAATGAGAACCTCAAATGGAAATAACAAAGATTTAGATCTTACCAATTTGAGGTGTCCGACCTGGTTCCAGAGATGGCTGATTTAGGGTTTGTCAGAGAAAACCTAATTTTCCAAACTTGGAATTTGAAACTTATGTTTGGAAAAGAAGATGCGCCTCTTCAAGGTGAGTTGTCCAATGTACTCCTTCTCTGAAAACTGTGGTGGGAATCCTATGAAACGTGATTCCCTAGTTTCTTCCCACAATGTCTCGCAGTATAAAATTGAAATTCCACATAATGATAAACTTCTTCCATAGAAGTATGCGACCTCCTATGGTGAGTTTGATGGTCTTTATTTTTCAATTGATCGGTGGAGGGAAGTGCTCGAAACAGGAAGCCCTAGTTTTTTCAATTTGTTCTACATAATTTCTTGATCTTGGTTCTGTTGTATCTCTGGAGTTTCTTCTCCTCAAGGTCTGAAACTTCATCCTAAGGTATCTTGTTCTAGATTCTTTCAAACCCCACATGTTAAAGCAGAATTGGATTCACCAAGTTGGAATTATGCTAGGTTTCCCAAGGTGAATTGTTTGAGGACTCTTCAACATAAAAAACTTTTATGGACATCCACATGTCACTGTTTCACCTTCGAGGTATGAAACTCATACCACAGAAACTACAGTCCGTTCACTATTTGTAACATCTTGTGAAATTTGATTTGAAACTTCCTAGGCCGAGATATAGCAATTCTCCCTAGGTCACCTGTTTATGACAATATTTTGGAGGAGGCTGGAACCCTCATTTGGAGGAATCATATCTCCTAAAGAATAGTGAATCTGTGGTTGAAATTTGCACACAAGGCAAAAAAAATTTCATATTCGGCCTGCCCAAGTTTCAGCTCCCGATCCTTCTCCAATCTCGTCTTATAGAAAAATTCCGAAGATGAGTATATTTTGTCTTCTCATTAGAGGAAATTTGGGGTCTAAAATGGGCCTTATAAGAAAATGTGCCAAAATAAGTTCTTGTGAGTTGTAATTCAAGAACCAATAGAATTTCAATAAAGTGAGTCAACCATAATGGTTGAATTGACATATTTGTCATAAAAAAAACTACTTTTTTTGTTTGTATTTTCGACATATCTCCCTGTGTTTTAACTAAAATTTCGATCGGGAGAGCTCGTTGGATGTGGAATTTGATTCTACATCCAACAAGTACCCACACTGCATACTTTTGACGGACCCTGCTAACCCAAAAACAAGAAATACCTGAAAAAACGTGATGATGATGTCATTATCACATTTTTTTAGGTGTTTCTTGTTTTTGGGGTAGCGTGGTCCGTCAAAAGTATGTAGTGTGGGTACTTGTTGGATGCAGAATCAAATTCCGCATCCAAGGAGCTCTCCCGATCAAAATTTGAGTAAAAACACAGGGAGATATGTCAAAAATATGAACACAAAAAGTAGTTTTTTTCTTTCTTCCTCCAAAATTAATAAATATTATTTTATTATTTTAACTATTGTTTTATTATTTTAACTATTATTTTATTATTTTCCTTAGGAGGCCCATTTTAGACCCCAAAATTCTTGTAATGATGGTTTTCAAACATGAAACCCTAATTTCCCATATCTGTGATTGTAGCAGTGTTTCGAGTGTACAGTGTCATCTTTCATAGTGGCTATGATACCATGTTAGTTTTTCTAAGTTAATTCACTTAAGTTATTTATCTGAAACAATAACAAGCACAACAAGATATCAAAGATACACAAGATACACGATACACAGATATTTTGATCGGGGAAACCTTAAAGGAGAAAACCCCGCAAACTTCCTCAGAATAGTTCATGTTGGACATAATGGCCACACTGAAAGGGGGTGAATCATTGTGTGAGAAATATAAACTTGTTACCTTCTTTTAGTCAACCATAATATATCAGTCATTATGTCATCAATAAGATAATCAAATGCATCAGTTAAATCAACCAAGACTCATAAGCACATTCATCACAGGAAAAGAGACACAAGAATAGTTGGAATTTTGATCTTTATTAATTGTACATGGAAGACAACAATCTTCTCGATTACAATCAACAACAACTGATAAGAAGAGCACCAACTCTGAAACAAGACCCAACCTGGTTTTCTTAGCTCCAACTATGAATTGTTTGAGGATTCCAATCCTCAAGTGCAAGTCACTACTTGCAAGATTGATGTCAATAACTGATTGTCATCAATCTACTGCTCAACCATCTCTGCTCATCATCATCTGTTCATCAATCTTCTCAATACTTCAGCAACACTCTTCTCAATCTTCTATGTTCATCTTTTGCTGGTCAACACTACTCATCATTGTTGGTCAATCTTTGTGCATCACTGCTCATCGACAACTGCTCTCATCATATTCTCTACTTCTCATCAACATCATCCAATACTGTTGGTATTTATTAAGATATCAGGATCATCAACAAGGTCACAACTATATACATCATTGTTTTCATACTTTTTTAGGCATATGCACATAGGTCTTCTCTTATAAACATAGAATATGGATTCTAGTGTCCAAGACACTATCATATCATCATCAGAAAGCATAAAGATGCATCATCATCAACTTTGAGTCTTTCATAAGTTTTACTTGTCAAGCCTCTTCCTTCTTTGTTGGATTGATAGATCAAAACCAAACAAAAGGGTGCTGCTCCTGCTCTTCCTTTTGTTCCAAAATATCAGTCCACTTGTGCATCCACTGCTGCAAAAACCATTGAAAGGACCCACAAACTGCTGCAACCGCCGCTTATACTCATAGTCATCATGGTGTACAAAATGTAGAGTCATCATATTCAAGCATGCATCATTATTGATCAAGGTATCATAGTGTTTATCATCCAAGCATTGTTCATTAATACTTGTATCATTTCATTATCATAATGCTTGCATTATCATATATCATCAAAAGGTGTATGCAACATCATCATTTTATGACACCAAATACATACACTACTATATATATACCACTGTATCACTGCATATACTTCATCACTTGTTAAATTGATCACTGTTCATACTACTATATTCATACACACTTGTATACTCATCACTTATTACTAAGCATTCACACATACCTTGGTTGCATACTAACCATGTCTATGTGATGGTAAAAGGTAATCAAGAACTCTGCCAACTTTCTCACCACTGTGACTGCTGTAAAATATCGAGACTGAGGATGACTATGGTGACCCCAATAGTTAAGCTCTGTTGAAAGGTTTGGTTCTTCTCGTAGACCACCGTACTGCTGCCTCAAAAATTAGGGCGTTCCTCAAAAAGCATTTACTAGTGTTGCCACTATAATTCAGCACTGTTCAAGCTTCTTGATCTTGGACTGTTTGTGCCCAGGATAAGTCCTAGAGTGGAATTCTTGCTGGTTCAAACATGTAGACTAGGAAACCACCAAAATTTGACTGTTTCATGTGTAGAAAATGTCTCCAATGCTTGTTACAAGCTTGGATTGTTAGGGCATCATTCCATCACTTTTTAGGCAAGTGCAAACATGAAGAAATATCATCAAACCTTAACCATGCCCATTGCTGAACTTTCACTGCCTTAGTAATTGTTCAAAATTTCATGCATCTGGAATGTGCAAAAAAATGCCGAGGATGAATTCAAGTGAAAACTCGAGCTATGTGAGAAGGTGTAAAATTCGGACTGGTGTACAAGTGTCAATTATAGCAGCAAGATATTGACCCCAAACATCTCTGTGGAAGAACACTAACTGCTAACTCCTTTTTCCACTTTAATTTTTTTTTACCTCTATACTTCTTCTACACTTCTCATGCCCAAAAATAAAGCGAACACAAAAGATCATAAAAATGTTTGAGTGTTGTAGATGGACTGTTAAAATAAAAAACATGACTATTTAGACCCCACCGAGTTTATCCCTACCATTTGCTCCTGCGAATTATCCACTGTTAGTTGCGGCTACCTCAGTAGCATACATGAAATTCCTCATAGATCTGTTTGAAATTATGTTTGCAAAATGAAGTTTAGATAGGGTATTTATACCGTTTTTTTGTAATAATTTTTGTGATATGAATTGTATAAAAAACAATTTTTATTTTTATTTATTTTTTTGAATTTAATTGGATCCGACCTGTCTTCATTAGGGATGACTTCAACAAGGTAAGCATTTAATTTAATTTTTTATTTTAAATGTCACTTAAAATCTAGGGTCAACAACCTTCTTACTATTTCAATCCTTCCTACCATTATGGTATCATTTAACCCACTAGAGCTTGCATGTATGGCTTTCCCACATCATTAAATTTCATAGGGTATCCTCCAGTTTGTCATAGGGTTGCATTAAACCACTAGGGATTTCAATGGCATGCCATGTGCAAGGTGCCACCATTGGCTTCAAGCATGTTACCAAATGATACCATTGACCCTTTTCAACTTCATCATCCAACCAACATGTGTCTTGAACACATCAATGGGCATCAAGGTCTTCACAAAGCTTCCATGACTTCATTAAGTCATCAAGGACCATATCTTCATGTCAACTAACCATGTAAGTGCAAGTAGTGGGCTCCATGACCTTTGCAAAGGCATCAAGGTCTTCATTAGGGGTTCCAAGTCTTCATGTGCTTCTTCATTAAGTAAGGGGATTCATAGTCTTCTTTAACCACCTCAACCACACTAAGAGACCCTCAAGGGTCAAGATCCAACATGATATCACCTTAGGGATAGCTTGGTCTTATCTTGGGGTACCATGACACCATCATAGCATGAATGACCACAGAATGGGTAATTAATGCTTCTCCTACCCATCTACGGTTTCTCCAACGTCCATTAAGGCTTCATGACCATCTCCAGGATTTTCAACACCATAAGCAAAGTCTTCAACATCTTTAGCAAGATGGTGGCATCAAGATCCAACCTTATGGGTATATGGACGTTGTTAACTAGGTACAAGGTGCTTCAAGGCACAAAGCCACTCTGTAAGGGGTCCAAGGCATTGCAAGTGAGACTTGGTGGCATCAATGACAACCTGTGGGGCCACTGCAAGTCCATGTTGGCATCAATGGCAATTTCATCAACAATCTCCCCCTTTGTCATTTATGACAACAACTCATGATCCCCCTGTGAGCATTCTCCCCTTTTGTTTTCATCTCTCCCCCTTTGGCATCAATGGAAAAGGGCTTCCAAATATATGCATATGAAATTACTAATCACTGGTCATTTCCCCTCTGTAAATATGCACGATCCTAGGACCTGTTTGTATACCTGGAGTAACCATCCTTTCTCCTTTGATTTCATCCTCTAGCCTTATGAACTCAAGGTGTGCTAAGGTCTTTGAGACACCTTAAGATTGGCTTGCCATATGTAAACCATCCTCCCTGCTTTGATCAACCTCTCTTATCTGCAACTGCTCGTTCTTCTTCATCCATACTTGCTTCTTGGCATCTATCATTTCAACATTTATTCCTTCATATGTACTGTTTTTCCTTGATGAGTTGTATAGGAAACTTCTCAAGGGTTGTTTTCGTGTACTACAACAATCTTGAGCTTTGTTCCCAAGTCCACTGCAACTATAACACCTCATCGTTCGACAATATGCAACAATGTGACGAACGTGGTTACCTGTCGACCACTTAATGTCTCCATGCCTAAGAGTGTCCTTGACTGTAGGACTTTGTCTTCTAATCTTGAAATCCTCTTGCATTGGTCTTCTTCCAAGTTTCACTGGTTCTTCTTGCTGGTGTGTAGGAAAGACTCTTCCTCTGTTGACTTCTTTGACTTGCACATTCTTGGGCTTTGTGACCAAACCCACTACATATGTAGCATCTTAATGTGTGACATATGGCAACAACATGTCCAATTTGATTACATGTCCAACATCCAACTGAGTCATTGTTCCTTCCATCACTTCTTCTTTCATAGAGTCTACAATCCAGAACTTCATGACCAAAGTTAGAACAAAAATAATAATAACCATTAATTCCACTTTCATACATGGGACTCTGGTTCCATCTTGGAGTTGTTCCTCTTTTGAGCTTGCTTTGAGGAATAGACCTAAATCCTTGTTGCATTTTTGAACTTCCAAATTTCTTGTTGTCATGTGCAGGTGCATGGGGAGTATCTTTGGACATTGATGGACCTTCTTCTGGAGTCTAAGTGTCATATTCAGATTTTTCGTTCTCCTTCTTGTAACCAAGACCACTTTTGTGTTGGAAATTGGGTTCAGCGCTCCCCATGAGTTTCGTGACATGGACTAATCGCCTCCCGAGATCCTAACTTTGGTGATTGTGGTGGAGATTAACACCTATGGGTTTTGGTCTAACAACAATCGTGATTCCAACAAATAGTATCAGAGCAACAGGCCAAGGGTTCAAAACTCATCCGGCTTGCGTTGGGGGGGGATTTTTGGACATTGGGTTCAACGCTCCCCGTGAGTTTCGTGACATGGACTAATCGCCTCCCGAGATCCTAAATTTGGCGATTGTGGCGGAGATTAACACCTGTGGGTTTTTGTATAATGACGATTGTGAGTCCAACATCTTGTCACATGGATATATTTGGCAATCCAAGATCTTATCTAGGACAACTGAACTGTCCTTGAACTTGAAAAAAACATCATTCTTCTAAACTTTCTTTCTGAGATCAACTACATGCATTTCCAACTTCTGGATTGTCTCCTCCTTTTCTTCCAGCTAAAGCTTCAGGATTTATTCTATCCTCTTGGATTCCTCCAGCCGAGTCTTCAGATCATGATTGACCTCTCTAATTTCTTCAATCTCTTCAGCAGGATCTTCTGGTTCTTCCTTCTTTAGTCATTCAACTTCAACATCCTTCTCTTTCATTTGATCCCACAACTCTTTGTCCTTGTTTTTGAGCTTCATAAGCAACACTTTCATTGTCATGGTCTTCTGCTGATATTCATTCAAGGAGTCCAAGATTTTATTTTTGAACATCATGAAATCACTATGGTTCATATTCATGAACCAATTGGATCTGAGATCAATATTCAGTAACGTGAGATGTATCTCATATGCGACCTTTGATAACCCTTCATCATCATCTACAAGAACCTTCTCAATTTCATCAAACAAGCTATCATTACAATCAAAATATTATATACCTTTAGTGGAGTCCTCTTCTTGCTTCTCTTCTTCTTGTTGATCTCTTCTGGGGGCTTGTCTTCTGATTCCTGATCTGTTTTCTCGGGTTCTGGTCTTGACTTCTGGTACTCGCTTTCCAGCTTGAACCATAAGTCTTTGGCTAAAGTGTACCCCCCTACACTTTCTTTCACTGAACTGGGAAGTCCATCCATGATGAAATTCAAGGCTGTAGTATTGTCCTTCTTTGCTTCCTTCTGTGTAGTTGATTTTCCCTTCTTGTTTGATGGAGCGGGTGGATTGATCACAATCTCTCAAACACCAAATTTCTTCAGATAAGCCTTCATTTTGCTTCTCTAATTGAAATAATCTATCATATCAAGTATAGGCATGTCATTGCTTGATGACTCTTCCTTTTCCTCCATTGTGTCTAAGCATCTCCTTCAAGCTTGCTAGGCTTGTGATGAAGGCCTGTTCTGATACCAATTGTTGGACACAATGGCCACACTGAGAGGGGTGAATCAATGTGTGAGAAATATAAACTTTTTACCTTCTTTTAGTAAACCAAAATATATCAATCATGATGCCATCAATAAGATAATCAAATGCATCAGTTAAATCAACCAAGAGTCATAAGCACATTCATCACATCAAAGGAGACACAAGAATATTTGGAATTTTGATATTTATTAATTGTACATGGAAGACAACAATCTTCTCGATTACAATCAACACCAATTGATAATAATAGGAACAAATATGAAACATGACCCAACGTGGTTTTCTTAGCTCCAACTAAGAATTGTTTGAGAATTCCAATCCTCAAGTGCAAGTCACTACTTGCAAGCTAGATGCCAATCACTGATTTTCATCAATATGCTGCTCAACTATCTTTTCTCATCATCATATGTTCATCAATCTGGTCAACACTGCTGCAACACTCTTCTCAATCTTCTCTATTCATCTTCTGCTAGTCAACACTACTCATCATTGCTGGTCAATCTTTGCACATCACTGCTCATCGACAACTACTCTCATCAACTGCTCTACTGCTCATCAACATCATCCTATACTCCTGGTCTTTATCAAGATATCAGGATCATCAACAAGGTCACTACTGTATACATCATTGTTTACATACGTTATTAGGCATCTACATATAGGTTTGCTCTTATCAACATAGGATATGTATTACAGTGTCCAAGACAGTATCATATCATCATCATCATCATAAACCATAAAGATTCCTCATCATTAACATTGATTCTTTCATAAGTTTTACCTATCAAGCCTCTTCCTTCTTTGTTGGATTGATAGATCAAAACCAAAAAAAGGGTGCTGCTCCTGCTATTCCTTTTATTCCAAAATATCAGTCCACTTGTGCATCCGCTACTGCAAAAACCACTGAAAGCACCCACAGACTGCTGCAACCACTGCTTATACTCATAGTCATCATGGTGTACAAAATGTATAGTCATCATCTTCAAGCATGCATCATTATTGAGAAACATATCATAATGTTTATCATCCAAGCATTGTTCAATAATACTTGTATCATTTCATTATCATAATGCTTGCATTATCATATATCATCAAAAGGTGTATGCAACATCATCATTTTATTAAACCACATACATACACTACTATATATATATATACCACTGTATCACTGGATATACTTCATCACTTATTCAATTCATCATTGTTCATACTACTATATTCATACACACTTATTACTAAGAATTCACACATACCTTGGTTGCATACTAACCTTTTCTATGTGATGGTAAAAGGTCATCAAGAACCATGCTAACTTTCTCACCACTGTGACTGCTGCAAAATATTGAGAGTGAGGATGACTTTGGAGACCCCAATAGTTAAGCTTTGTTGAAAGGTTTGGGTGTGCTCCTAGACCACCTTACTGCTGCCTCAAAAATCAGGGTGTTCCTAAAAAATAGTTTACTACTGTTTCCAGTATAATTCAGGATTGTTCAAGATTCTTGAAATTGGACTGTTTGTGCTGAGGATAAGTCCTATAGTGGACTTCTTGCTGCTTCAAACATGTAGACTGTGCAACCACCAAAATTGGACTATTTCATGTGTAGAAAAGGCCTCCAATGCTTGTTACAAGCTTGGCCTGTTAGGGCATCATTCGATCACTGTTTAGGAAAGTTAAAACAGGAAGAACTCTCATCAAACCTTAACCATTCCCATTGCTGGACTTTCGCTGCCTTAGTAATTGTTCAAAATTTCATGCATTTGGACTCTGCAAAAAAATGTTGAGGATGACCTCAAGTGAAAACTCAGGACTGTATGAGAAGGTCTAAAATTTAGACTGGTGTACAAGTGTCAATTATAGCAGCAAAAGATTGACCCCAAACATCTCTGTGGAAGAGCACTAACTGCTAGCTCCTTTTACGACTTTAAATTTTTTTACCTCTATACTTCTACACTTCTCATGCCTGAAAATCAAGATGAACACAAAAGATGAGAAAAATGTTTGACTGCTGTAGATGGACTGTTATAAACAAAAACGGGTCTATTTAAACCCCACCGAATTTACCCCTGTCATCTGCTCCTATGAATTCTCCACTTTTAGCTGCGGCTACCTCAGTAGAATACCCGAAATTCCATAGAGCTCTGTCCGAAATTATGTTTGCAAAATGAAGTTTAGATAGGGTATTTATACTGATTTTTTTGTAATAAATGTTTTTTGAGCAGACTTATATAAAAAATGATTTTTATTTTTATTTATTTTTTAATTCAATTGGAGCCGTCACAAAGACAAGATCACAATATGGAATAACCCAAGAACAATATGTCTTCTGCATCTCTCTCTCTTCCTCCTCATTGTCGTCTCTCTCCTAATGCACACATGAGAAAATGAATGAGTGTGTGACAAATGAGTGTCTTCACACCTAATAGACGCTGATAAAGGGAGCATTTTTTTCTTCTGAAAAACTACATCTCATCTTTCATTAGTGCACATAAAAGGAACATCATACAACATTGCATTACTGGGTCACAACCATTGGTGAAAAAATTGGCATTAGCAAGAAATAGGCGAGGGCCCAAAATACATATTCATGGGAACATCAGCAAAAAAGTCAAACTGCAACAAGCATTAAAACATACAACATAGATGCATTTTTTACCCCATTTTTTAAATATATAAACCAACAACAAGATAGACAAATACAGTGGCACATAAATATGGAAAATACACTGATATATATGATGTAGCAGATGTCAAATACAAAATGATACATCAAAGTTGATACTGAATACTGAACCCTGATAGTTTTCCAATCATGAACTCAAAAGTGGACAACCAATACAAAATGACATTAAATATATAAATGTATATCATCATCATGAGTAAAAAACCATGCGTATCACTTGGCATTTGTATAGGATGAATGAGAAGAGAGGAGTCTAGGAGGTGTATTGTCAACAATCCATTAATTGGAAAAGTTTGTCCTCTTAGCTATGTTCATAAGCTCTTTGGGTTCTGAGGGCTTACATTGGAAGTATTTGAACCATTCCATGTATATAAACACAAAGCAATTGCAAATTAGACCCTAGATCCATGAGGATGAATGTACCAATGTTGCATATATCGTCTTGGGGAAAGTTTCAGTGAGGTTCTGGAATATAGTTGTTGTCACATTCATAGTAGCTGGGCTACAATTGTTCCTGAGTAGTCTTGAGCATTTCTTCGAGTCAATCCTTTACCTTGATATTAGAAAATGATGAGATTCCAGTGGATGATCATTCTCATTCAGTGGATTCAGAGCATTTAGTTTGACTAGTTCTATGCCATGACTGAGCCTCATGACCCCATATATGATGATTGAGTTAGGCATTTTTGTGACCCAGAGCAAAGTTTTGACAAAGCCCATGATGTACAACAACAACAATGTTTCAATTCCCTTTATATTGTTCAGATCGATGCAAGTATATGACCCATGTGGTATATGGATTTGTACATATGGATCTTGTTGTTGCTCCGTTGTCCATTTTAGTAGTGAGATTTGGTTAATAGTGGTTGTATGTTGGCAATATTCTATTGCATTTAATGGAATCTAAAGTATAAGTGATATAGTTTCTATGCCCAAGAAATTATTTTGTATACTCATTGGTCATGCCCTACTTATGGTATGGATTTGATCATTTTCCTTTAGGGGACACAATTTATTAGCCTTGGCACCATTTTCAGCGTCTCCATCCATCTGCTGCGTTCCCATCTTTCTGTTTAACCCCGACTTGTAACTTGACTAGTGAAATCAATGATTTCCCCTACCTTCACCTCTATGTTGGAATAGGTCTCCATGTTTAAATTATGTCTCGGTGTTGGTTTGTGTGATTCTTATCACATAGATTGTCTTCCTCTAGGTCTTGAACAAAAGTGGTCTTTACCAACTATCTCTTTAGACATCAGGGCATCATAACTTAAATGTTATATCTAAATGAATGTATAGCCAACAAAACAAAAGTGTTTTTAAACACTTGCAAATAAAATATAAAGTCAGCCAGTTGCCAAGAGACGAGCACTCATTCTTTGTATGATGTGAGGCCATTTTCCCGCAAAGGGAAACATAGTGGTCATTCCATCACACCTATGGATGGTGGCAGGAAATGGAGGTCATATCGAGTCATTATTTGAGGCCCACCAGGCTATTTAGGGCACCTGTTCTTGGAGGATGGCTAGTTATTTAAATAAAGTAAATCTCTTAAAAAGAGTTGATGGCTAGAGGATGAGCACTCATTCACTGTATAATGTATGACTCATTTTCCTCTACTGGAAAACATGGTGAGACTGACCTGTCAGAGTTATGTCTTTGTCATTTTCTGGAAGGCCATAAGGTTTTCCAGGGCACCTGCCTTTGGAGGTTAACTAGTGTCTTTTGCTGAAACAGTAAAATATGTTTCTTATAGAAATAACCAACATAAGTAAGCTAAAAACTCCATGAATGGATAATAATATAATTGATAAATATTCGATGATGATTTACACTTACAAGAGTTGGACTTATATAAGTTCATTTGTGACTTTCCAACGTAAAGTCATGACTCTTTAATAATGATTAATGATTAATTATTAATTATCTATTAATATTAATATTAATATTCATGTTAAGATATATATATATTGCCTTCCCCTTAAATGAAGCTTTGTCCTCAAATCTCATTGAAGACAAGGCTTACGTTTGTTGCTTATAATGTCATCTCTCGATCCTTTCTTTTAGTACTTGTGACACTTGACAAAAAGAGACGATACAAGTTACACATTCCAAAGAGAAAATGTCGCATCGTATGTGATGTGGTCCATCCTAGATCTATCTTCATTGGAGATGATTGTTGATCACCTTGTTAAATAATTTTTTTCATTTTTTTCTTAGGTTGTAGATTTTGTGTTCTTTTGCTTTGAAATTATAACTTTGTTTATGTTCATTTTTGATCCTGCTATTGGTCAAAATGTTTTTTGTAATTTGGGTGTCGATAAGGAGTTCTTGTTGTTTGTTTTTTTGCTGTTTTGACATCTTTTTGAACTTTGATAGGGACTGAATTTGTATTTGTTTCTTCTTCCTCAACTTGAATTTGTTTTCGGGAGAGTCTGGATGCTTCCTTCTAGATTTGAAGTAATTTGTTCTCTAATAGATTATTATTATTCTGAATCTTCTTGAACTTTTCTCCTTGCATTTCTTTATTCTCTTTTAAATTCTTAATTTGTTCCTCTTGTTATTGATCAATATTTCTCAGGCGAATATTTTCTTCTTGCTTCTCTAGAATTTTTCCTTCGAAGTCTTCATTAGAGTGCTATGTTTTTCGACTATTTTTCAATTTTTTGATCTTTGTAACTAATGTTTTGTTATGGTTTCTTAGTTGAAATACTTCTTCTGTAGTGCTTGTTAATATGTTATTTATTTTTTGTAATTTCCAACTTGTGTGTCTTCTTAGTGTTGTCATATTTCTGCTAGATTTCTTTCTTCTGTTGCTGATGTCGACATGTCTTTGATTATTGAATTTTTTAACTTTCTCTAGACTTGCTCCGATTTATTATCTTTGCCCATGATGAGTTGGTTTAAACGCTTTATTTCTAATTCGAGATTGTCATTGTTTCTATAAGGTGATTCGTTGTTATTTATTGACTTTTTGATTTTGTCTTTAGGATCTTGATTGTGATTTTTTAATCAAGATATTTTTTCATTCATATCTAATAACATTTTCTTGATATCTTTATTAGTTTTTTCTAGTTTTTTTATTTTGATGTTTTTAGCGATGATTCTCTTGTTCTATCAACTTATGAAGAATGATCTGCTTATTCATCTCAAATTGTAGATTGTTATTGCTTTCCTTGTAGTATCATAATTCGCTTTCCAGTTTATGTGATTGCAACTGTGAGTTATCTTGATCGTCTTTCATAATAAAATATTTACCACATATTGGACTGTTGAATTTTCAGCATTAGCATAAACTTTAAAAATTTGCAGATGAACTTAAACAAATCAGCAGTGCGGTAAAAACACATTCATCACATTAGCACACATGGACACAATATTTTTCACTGGGGAAACCTTCAAAGGACAAAAACCCCAAAAGCATTAATAGTTCATCTCGTAAATGAGATGGATTAATAAATTCTTCAAAAGGTTCCTCAAATTCCAGATCTGGAATTTACCATAGTTTTAATAAAAATTATCAGCAAAAAATCAGACTGATAAAATACAAGCACATTTTCCATAATTTCACAAATTTCTCAAATCTGAGAATTTTCTCTTTCCTGCCCCAAAATGAAGTTAGGGCCTGCCCAGAAATGCTACGGATTGTAAAAAACAGTATGCACAAATTTATTAGTCTGCCGAAGATAAAATTAGGGCCTGCCCAGAATTGCTAGAGGCTGTAAAAAACAGTCTGCACAAATTTATCAGTCTGCCCAAGATAAAATTAGGGCCTGTGCAGAATTGCTATAGACTGTAAAAAACAATCCGTTCCAAAAAAACAATCTCAGATCTGCCCATAAACAAAATTAGGGTCTGCCCAAATTACAGAAAATAGGCTTCTCGAAATTTTGAAACATGCTGTCCAAATTTTCTAGTCACTGCCCGTGACTATTCCTCTTCCCCAGGTCTGCCCAGAAAAGAAACAGAGTCTACCCACAAAAAAATATCAGCTGCCCGAAAAATGGAATGCTGAAGATGGTTGTACAAAAATGCTGAAAATGGACTTTGCTGATAAAACCCTAGTTGAGGGTTTGAACATAAGATAGTCTTCTTCACCTATGAGAGCAAAAGTGTGTGTGACAAATGAGAAGAGTTGATCTTCTTTTATATCCTTTGTTCACATGTAAGTGGACAAGATTAGGAAAAATAAAAATAATAATATTTTTATTCTTTTCCTAATTTCATTTTCACATTTACCAAAAACGATACTTTTATTTTTCCTTTGATTTTTATAAGAAGTCCTTATTTATTTTGATTTTTGACTTTGGTCATTTTCTTGTGGTCACAAAGTCTTTATTTATTTTGACTTTTGACTTTGGTCATTTTCCAAGTGCCCCTGTAATCCTTTTTTATTTCAAAAGTACATCATCATAAACCAAGAGAGTTATTAATGCTTTTATCTCACACACTCTATGACACCTAGATTTGGTACTAGGGTAACTTGACCAAGGGTAGTTAATCCTTGGAAAAGCACACCAAGCCCATGGATCAAGGGTCAAAGTGCTACACACATGCCCAAACCCAATCTAGGGATTACAGTGTCTTCATTCTCCAAGAGAATGGATACTCAGAGCTAAGTTGAGTCTACCAGTCCCAGACTAGTCTACATCATGGTCCCGGACCAGATGTCTACTCAACACAAGGTTGAGTCTACCCAGGGCAGATTTGGGTTTATAACATGGTCTCAGAACATATATCTACCATTCAATAGAATGGTCACTCAACAATGGGTTGAGTCTTCATCGTGGTGTAGGACTAGGTGGTCCCATTTACCGAAGAGAAGGGATCTTGATGCTGCTTAGAAAATCAACATTCCCTCTCAACGAGAGAGGCATTCTCTGCCATACCAAGCTTGTCACGAAAGTATACAAACTTTGATGTTGTCCAAGGCTTGGTCAAGACATCTGCAATCTGTTCATCTGTACGAATGTACTGCAACTTCAGAGCACCTCTCTGCACTAGGTCTCTGATGAAATGATACCTCATTTCAATGTGTTTCGATTTATCATGAAAGACTGGATCCTCTAAAAGCTTTATGCAACTTTGATTATTGCAATGGATGATCGTTGAGTCAATATTTCCCTCAAACATATCAGATAACAACTTTGTGAGCCAAACTGCTTCATTGCAGGCATCGCTTGCAACAATATACTTTGCCTCAGTTGTACTCTTAGCTATGTAACCCTGCTTGCTGCAGGACTAAAAGATCATTGTTGATCCCATATTGAAGCAATAACTAGAGGTACTTTTCCTGTCCACTGCACTGCCAGCCCAATCTGAATCTGAATATCCAGATAACAATACTGCACTACTAGAAGTATACCTGAGCCCACAAGTGATAGTCCCTTGCACATATCTGAAAAAATGTTTGGCGGCTATCAAGTGTATGTGCTTCGGATCTGACATAAACTGACTCAGTGCATTCATTGTGTAGCATATGTCTGGTCTCGTATGCATGAGATACATAAGGGAACCAATGAGCTGTCTGTATAGAGTAGAGTCCACACTTTGTGAACTAGAGGCTGAGTCCCGCAACTTTGTCAAGTTGGTAGTCATTGGTACGCTCATGGACTTGCAGTATTGCATCCCAAATCTCTGCAAGATATCCACTGCGTACTTTCCTTGTGTCAGGAATATCTCACTTGGATTTTTCCAGAATTCAAAGCCAAGGAAGTAATGCATCAATCCGAGATATTTCATCTCGAATTCAGAGGTAAGCTCCCTCTTACACTGGTCTATCAACTGTTTATCACCTGTAAGCAAAAATTCATCTACATATAGAACAAGTATGAAGACATGATTACGAACAACTTTAAAGTACAAGTTAGAATCAACTGTACTTTTGGAAAACTCCATCCATCCTGGCATACTAGACACTCGAAGCCTGTTTCAGTCCATACAAGGCTTTCTTCAATTTACATACATGGGCCTTCTTCCCATGAGTAACAAAGCCTTCAGGTTGTTCAATATAAACTTCTTCCTCAATCTTACCATTGAGAAAGGCTATCTTTACATCCATCTGATGTAACTTCCATTTGAATACTGTAGTAAGTGAAATGATGGTTTTGATGTTAGTGTACCTGGAAATAGGTGCAAATGTCTCGTCATAATTAATGCCTTCTTTTTAAGTAAATCCACGAGCTACAAACCTGGATTTATACTTTTCTACACTACCATCTGTAGCATGCTTGATCTTATAAAGCCATCTGGAAGTCACTACTGACTTTCTTGGAGATCTGGGAACAACTTCCCAAACATCATTCTTCATGATTGACTTATACTCTTCAATCATGGCATCAACCCATACCTGTTTACTTGCTTCTTCTTCGTACGATGAAGGTTCTAAACTGATAAGCTGACTCATAAGACCGGAGTAATTCTGTGGTTTTATGCTTTCTCTGAAAGTCCCTGAATGAGCTTTGTGTTTCTTGGCTTCTTGTATCGTTTCTCGGTACCAAGAAGGTCTCCTTTTGGAAGGAGGAACTTCAAGTAGTTCTTCTAGTGGAATTCCAATGCTTTCAGGAACATTTGCAGTTTGATCATCAGACTCTTCCTCTCTCTGAATTTCTGAATCTGGAAACTCAAGTGGAGCAACTGCATCTTCCGGTGAAATCTCTAGTGCTTTATGAAACACTGCTTCTTCATGGAAGATCACATCTCTGCTGACCTCAATGTATCTCTGTCTAGGTATATATACTCGATGAGCCTTCGAGCAATCACTGTACCCAACAAATAATCCTTTCTTACCAGAAGACTCTAGCTTGGCCCTCTTTTCTTTTGGCACATGAACATACACAGGAGTGCCAAATATCCTCTTGTGATCAACTGCAGGTTTCTTCTTGGTGAAGACTTTTTCTGGAGTCTTCTCACCCAAGATAGCATGAGGGATTCTGTTTTGGATGTACACAACAGTTCCTGTAGCTTCAACCCACAAAGACAAAGGAATATCTAGATCAGTGATCATGGCTTTAGCAGCCTCACAGATCGTTCTATTCTTCCTTTCTGCAACCCCATTCTGCTGAGGGTTGTAAGGTAATGTCATCTCTTTCTTGATTCATGCTTCTCGACAAAAATCATCAAACTCATTAGATTCATACTCACCTCCGTTATCTGATCTCAAGATACGGATGTGCCTTCTAGTTTGATTTTCAATCATTGTCTTGAACTCTTTGAACTTGTCAAAGGTTTCACTCTTGGCCTTGAGGAAGTAAATCCAAGACTTTCGAGAGTTGTCATCAATAAACAAGACATAATATAAACACCCACTCAAGGAGGGTGAAGACATGGGCCCACAAATGTCAGAATGAATCAAATCCAAAATGTCTTTAGATCTACTCTTGCTTCTGGGAAATGATTTCTTAGTGTTCTTACCTAGAGCACATCCTTTGCAAATTCCTTCATGCTTTAAGGAAACTTCTGGCATACTTGTAACCATCTTCTGCAAGCCTGGGAGAGCTGTGTAGTGAAGGTGTTCAAACCTTCTATGCTAAAGTTCACAGGGATCAACTGAGTGATGTACCAAAACATGAGTGGAAAATTTTGAAGCTTTGTAGAGATCTCCCTCTCAAACCCCAATCTGTACTGTTGAGTCTAGATCTGTGCCTTTTAACCATAAAGAGACCTTCTTGTCCATAAAGAGGACTCTTTGGCCCTTTTCTTCTAAACTAGCAATTGATAAACGATTCTTTTTTAAACCAGGAACATAAAGAATATCATCAACATGAAGAACCATACATGAGTCAAGTTGAAGTGAAGTTGAGACAACTCCTTCAATCTTGTAAGTGGAATCATCCCCAAGTTCTACCTTAGTGGCGAACTTCTTTCTGTAACTGGTGAGGGTACTATGGTCACCTACCATGTGTCTAGAGGCACCACTGTCAACCAACCAAGAAGTAGAGCAAGCTGAGAAAGAACCAGTTAGAGCAGAAATCAAATAGTACTCTCTTCTAGGCTCATCGGTTTTATTAGCCTTGGCTTTCTTCTTGTTCCTTTGCTTCTGCAGCAGATGCCTAAAACCTTCTCTTGGGTTTATTCTTGTTCTTTTTGCAGTCTCTAGCATAATGTCCAAACCAGTGACAAGTATAACATTCAATCTTAGACATGTCAGAAAACCTACCCCGAGGTTTCTTCCCTTTCTTTTGTTGATGGAAAGACTTCTTGAACTTATTGGTCTTTGCTGCAAGTGCAAGGTTATCTTGCTTGATTTCCTTCTCATTGTTCCTTGCTTCTTCTTGTATGCAATCATGCCAAATCCTTTCAAAGGTTGGCTGATTATCAGGTCCACAAACGGATGCCATGAAGGTTTCCCAAGAGCTTGGGAGACCATCAACCACTATTTGTACAAGATCATTATCATCAACAGTAACACCAATAGCAAGGAGTTGATCTCTTACCTGTTTGATCTTGGTGAAGAAGGAACCAACACTTTCATCTTTGCTCAACTTCAAAGTTCGTAGCCTCTTTTTTTAAACTCTCTTTTGACTGGGATCCTTCTTTTCATAGAGGTTTACCAATGTATCATAGCATTCTTTAGCAGTCTTCAAGGATGTGATGTTAGGCATCAATTCTTCTTTGATAGAATCATAAATAACTCTTCTGGACTTACCTTGCTTTCTCTTGTAATAAATCCTACCATCATTTATAGTTGGCTCTTCTGTGACATTAAAAACAATGTCATCCAAGTCATTCTCACAAGAATGGCTGTCAACCTGGCCTTCCAGGAGTTGAAGTTTGCTGAACCATGGAGCTTCTCTTTCGGTTTGAACCTACTGGTGGCCATCTCTGTCACTTAACCAAATGTTAGATATGCAAATCTTATTCCAAGATCTAGTGAGAAACAACAACAGTGTCCCTTTATTGTGTTTTCACATGCTAAGCTCTGATACCATGTTGAATTTTTAGCATTAGCATAAACTTTTAAAATTTGCAGATGAACTTAAACAAATCAGTAGTGCAGTAAAAACACATTCATTACATCAGCACACATGGACACAATATTTTTCACTGGGGAAACCTTCAAAGGACAAAAACCCCAAAAGCATTAATAGTTCATCTCGTAAATGAGATTGCTTAAGAAATTATTCAAAAATTTCATCAAATTACAGAACTGGAATTTACCACAGTTTGAATAAAAATTATCAGCAAAAAATCAGACTGATAAAATACAACCACTTTTTGCAGAATTTCACAAATTTCTCAAATCTGAGAATTTTCTCTCTCCTACCCCAAAATGAAGTTAGGGCCTGCCCATAAATGCTATAGACTGTCAAAAACTGTCTACACAAATTTATCAATCTGCCCAAGATAAAATTAGGGCCTGCCCAGAATTGCTAGAGGATGTCAAAAATCGTCTGCACAAATTTGTCAGTCTACCCAAGATAAAATTAGGGCCTGCCCAGAATTGTTAGATATTGTAAAAAACAATCTATTCCAAAAAAGAAGTCTCAGATCTGCCCATAAACAAGATTAGGGCCTGCCCAAATTACAAAAAACAGGTTGCCAAAATTTTTGAAACAGGCTGCTTGAATTTTCCAGTCACTGCCCGTTACTGTACCTCTTCCCCAGGTCTGCCCGAAAAAGAAACAAAGGCTGCCCACAAAAAGAATCTCAGCTGCCTGAAAAATGAAGAAGGCTGCTCAAAAAATGGAATGCTGAAAATGGACTTTGCTGATAAAACCCTAGCTGAGGGTTTGAACATAAGATAGTCTTCTTCACCTGTGAGAGAAAAATTATGTGTGACAAATGAGAAGGATTGATCTTCTTTTATAGCCTTTGTTCACTTGTAAGTGGACAAGATTAGGAAAAATAAAAATAATATCATTTTTATTCTTTTCCTAATTTCACTTTCACATTTACCAAAAACGGTATTTTTATTTTTCCTTTGACTTTTATAAGAAGTCCTTAATTATTTTGATTTTTGACTTTGATCATTTTCTTGTCGGCACAAAGTCTTTATTTATTATGACTTTTGACTTTGGTCATTTTCCAAGTGCCCCTGTGGTCCTTTTTTATTTCAAAAGTACATCATCATAAACCAATAGAGTTATTAATGCTTTTATCTCACACACTGTATGACACCTAGATATGGTACTAGGGTAACTTGAAAAAGGGTAGCTATTCCTTGGAGAAGCACACCAAGTCCATAAATCAAGGGTCAAAGTGCCACACACATTCCTAGACCCAGTCTAGGGCTTACAGTGTCTTTATTCTCCAAGAGAATGGATACTCAGAGCTAAGCTGATTCTATCAGTCCTAGACTGTTCTACATCGTGGTCCCGTACCAGATGTCTACTCAAAACAATGTTGAGTCTACTTGGGGCAAATCTAGGTTTATATCATGGTCCTAGACCAGATATCTACCATTCAGCAGAATGGTCACTCAACATTGGGTTGAGTCTTCACTGTGGTCTTGGACAAGTGGTCTATCAGTGCCCATTAGACATATTCACGCTTTATATGATGGTTTATTATGATGGCTTGTGTTATTTTCATGATTATCAATATTTACAGTCTTTATTATTATTATTATTCTGACATGGAAGATGCCTTTTGACGTACATTTTGTATGCACATATGGTGTATGGGTACTCGTCCCTAGTGTCTTTGGACATTTTGAGTCCATTGATGCACTCAGTTTTCAATTTTAGGCACTTGTAGAGGAGGTATGGGTCATTTTATTAGTTTGCAGAATTTGGCCTCATAAAAATTAAAATAAAATGCTTTCCAGTTGATGGTTGGATCTCCTAGGGCACCATAAGGGGCACATAGAGTGTAGCTAGCTGTTATTACCATATTGATATGGTGTTGGGTCCATTTTTGCAGTTAGTTGGCATCCAGGTTCAGTCATCAGTGAGATATGAGCAGCTTTATGTTCTCGAGGCAGTATTTTCATAATGGAAAATGGCTAATGACGAAATCGATTTGGGTAATTGAGGCAAGGAAATGACATGGAATTGTCCCGAGGCACATTGTTGGGGTCATCTTCATCCTCCGGCATCAGTTTCACTCATCATGGGGTCCACACGTCTTAACATTCTCCACCTGGGGGTGTTTTTGATGTATTTTGAGGAAGACCTCCTAGTGATTTTGATCATTCTATGCTATGATTAGTAATTATACCTTGTGATTGTGCCATGGGGCCATGTTATAGAAGGATGTTGTCATTACGTCCTGGTCCCCACCATGTGCTATGTTATATCTTACTTTTCATGTGGTGTGACCCTCTTTGAGCGTCTTAGTGGGTGCACCCCCTTCTATTATTGAGTTGATCCATGTGATGTATATCCGACTAATGTTAGCCGTTGATTAGAGTGATTGCATCTTATGATATTGGTCCTTGATCTTTTTGGATCTTGGTTTTTTGTATTAGCGAGATCTATTTATTGAGATGATCTCTCATTTGTAAATGGACTTTTGACTCTAGAAATATTGGAATATAAGAAAAATTTTGGAAAATATCTTGGAAGCTTTGTGAATGTTCTTGCTCATGATTGTTATGCCTATTGCTTAGGAATTCTAGTAGATATTTTATGCATTCGATATCTTTTTGGTGGAGGCCATACTAATATTTTGCAAGGTTGCAACTTGCTTGGAGGAGATTGTGAAGACATCTTACATCATCTTTCAGGAAAATTGTTTCATCTTTTAGGGAGTGACCAATTGTGTTTTATGCATTGAGTTTTTCTCTGTAACGTCTCTGATCCTCTGACCGGTGAAGAGGACGCTACTAACACTAAATATACGGGAAAATAGCCCCATGAACATGAACATGCATATAATGCTGAAATAAAAAGCTCAAACATAATACATACTAAGATGCCCTTCATATACATAGCGTAAGAAAACATACATTCATTCAAGCATGCCACATGTTCATCATATTCATCAATTAGTAAATATAAATGCAGATATGAAATAGTCAAGAATACTCATCTGATAAGAACTCGTCCCGCAACCAGCTACGTCGCTGCAACGTTCCACCCAACCATAGGCTAGTGTGCTCATCAATCTCTCAACAACACTACCACCCCCAAGCTAGGCATGATTCCTCAAGGAATAAGGGTCAAATCAAGCTTACACATAGCCAAGGTACACAAATCAGCCAAGCTCACACAATAGGGTTTATCAGGCCGTCAAGGAGCTAGGAAAGGCTAAATACTAAGCTGGTGACCTCAAACACCAGTTTTCTCAAGCATACCCAGCCTCTAATCCTACTCTCAAGAGTCCGAAGACCAAGCATTGCATACCGCAGCAAAGCAAACAATTCACAGCTCTGTGAAGAAGATGAAGACCACCGGGTGACAACCCCAAACTAAAAGATGAAACACAGTTCAGGTCAAACAATGCTTCAGAGTTGTTCTTAGCCATGACGTGGCCAGAACAAGTCAGCAACAATCCCAATAACCTCAGCAACCAAGAAGCAACCCAAAACTAGGGTAAATTAATAGTCACAACTCACAATGAAACGATGGAAACAATCCACAGTTCGGAATGGACAAGAAACCGAACTCCCAGCATGGACAGAGGAAAACTCAGCCAACGAATGTGGAAGAAACACAAGCAACAATAATGGGAAATAGGGATCCTCCCTTAATAATTAAGCCCCGACACGCTTTCACAGCAACCACCGATCAGTGAAGAACTACAGCCAGGGTTCCACGGCGAAGTGACAGGACACTACACCATCCAGACCTAACCAGTAATGCTGGAAAACAATGGTCCTTTCTCCACAAGGAAACCCCAACATATTTTCACCGACGAGAAGGGTGGATTAAACACAGGACCTCAGTGTGAACAGGAGGGAACATTTCACAAAGAAAATCACCACAAAAAGGGAAAACACCGTCAATCTAGATGTCGAGGAGACTATAGCCTAGGGATCAATGAGGAAAAATAGCAGTCTACAGCTCACGATCCACCATGAAGGATGGAAACAATCCACAGTCCAATAATGCCAAAAGAAAATCGGTTCTCTGCATTAATGGAAGGAACACTTCCACAGACCGACAATTGGCGTGAGAGAGGGAAGGCGAACCCCCAAACAATGGAATGTGTATATTTTAACTCAGTCCGTGTGAAGAAACTAAATGGACTCACGATCTGGTTAGTGGGTAGACTAGCCGCACGAAGTGGAGAGGGAGAGCAGGCGTGGGTGTGGTAGTGGTCTTTCTACCAGCAAATTGCTGCCCCAACTAACAACAGAACAACAAGGTGGTGATACATGGCTAGCTCCCAATGGCCCCCATAGGTTAGAAACCCCCCCCCCCCCCAACCTTTGGAATCATGCCATTTTCATTTAATGTTGCACCATCGTAGATGGCTGTAGGTTTATTTTAAATTGATGTGCATACTTACATGATGCCAAAACTATAATGTGCCGGATAGCACGATATACCATCGGTAACGATCCCCATTGCCAAACATAACACAACCTAATCGATGATGGGGCTTTTGCCTTTAGCTCCACACCACGATTAATTACAACATATACATCATGTACCTTTTAATGCATCTGGGGTCAAAACCGGGGGTATTACAATCCCCTCCCCCTTGGAATAACACCGTCCTTGGTGTTCCAATACATATACAATTTACACATCAAAATTTCAAAATTTTGCAGACCTGTCCCATGTTCAATTATCTACTTTGAATGTTCAGGACCAATCCCCTCGGCTTCCTAGAACTTCTCTTGCTGGTTCTCAACTCTTGGCTTATCCCGAAGCCTAGGAACTTTGCGGCTGCTTCCCTCTTCATGTTCCCTCGTTGGATAGTACCGGCGTAAATGATGTCCTCCACATTCCCAACATTTCACTAGCTGCTTCGTCTTTACCTGCTCAATTTCCTTTGAGTCTTCATGCCTGGACCGTTTCTCAACGGATCGCTTGGACGAATGTCCCATCATTGATCCATCTTCCTTTCCTTTGCCGATTGCTCCCAGAAGGCTTTTCAGCTCCCTTTGCAAACCAATAGAGTCTTACAAAATCTGGTGGTTCATTTCATTCTGCCTTTTCTGTATCTTGAGCATCTCTCCAAGATTCTCTTGTGTCCTGGCAATTGTTTGAAGGAGACTTTCAGCCAATTCCAACAACTTTTGGTCTGCTTCCATGATCAATGTGCACCACTGGATTGCACCTTTTTCACCTGTGAAATGCATCATTGAAATTCTGTTAGACCAAGCATAATATAGGCATTAATATCAGTCATTTAATTTCCCAATTAGCACGACAGTCCAAGTCTTATCAAGGAGACTTTCATATTTTTCATGCCTTCCCAACAGTTACATGAGCTTATTTATGTCCATTCTTGGGCAGGGAATTAACCATTCCAGCATTCATAATTTACTTTAAACAAATACACACATTCTATTTCCAATCATACATGCATTCAACAATCTTTTGTTTTCACAATGCATAAATATATATATATGTATATAATCAAAAGGCAAGAGAGAGCAGCAAGAGTTTTTTTTTCCCTCTTTGTTTTGTTCCATCCTGGAACCCACACCACCGCTGTGGCTTTTCATGCTCTCAGCCTCTTTCACTTGACCGTGAATGCTGGACCAATCCCTCTTGGTCATGACACTTAGTGTCTCCGGACCTTGACCAAGTACAGTTGATTCTACCTTGTACCATAAATGAAGAGGCTCCAATTCCAGAGGGAGATGAGGCTAAATCCTTACACAAGAGGAACTTGGTCAAGGTCAAGAGGATTATTTATGATTCTATCAAGGATCACCTTATACCACATGTGTCTTCCTTAAAGACACCTAAAGAGATGTTTGATTCCTTGATCAAGCTATTTGAATGAAATAATATAAATCGAAAGATGACCTTGTGAAATCAGTTGAAGAAAGTGAAGATTCAGAATGCAGAGACCATACAATCATAGTTTACAAGGGTCTCTCAAATCAAGGAACAACTTGAAGCTGTGGGAGAATACATAGAAAATGGAGAAGTTGTGATAACTACCTTGAATGGTCTTCCTAGGTCACGGGACTCCTTTATTCAAGGAATTTGTGCTCGAAGAAAGTTAATCATTTTCAGTAGGCTGTGGGAGGAATGCTCACAAGAAGAAGCTCGAATCATAGCTTGAGAAGAAAAGATGGGAAATGAATATCAAGCTCTCACAACACACACCAAGAATACAAAAAGGGAGCACTCTCATCACAAGAAATAAAAACATCACCACCAGAATCAAAGGGATAATCTTAGAAGACCCAGAAGAGATCTATCTAATGTCAGATGCTATACTTGTGATGAGAAGGGAAAATTTTCGAGAGATTGTCCCAAGAAAAAAAAGAAGAAGAACAAGCTATACTCTAGAAAATATTTGAAGATGAAGGATGTTCTATATGTATCAGGACTCAAGAAGAATCTTCTCTCCATATCTGCATTGGATGCAAAATGTATGAGGGTTGCATTTATTGATGACCAAGTTATTATATGCCCAAAAGGAAAGACCATAAATGATGCAGTAGTGATTGGAGAGTGAGAGGGAGGCTTACACAAACTGAAGGGCCAACTTTAACGAGCCTTGGTCCATGAATCCATGGAGCCAGGCGAATTATGGCATAGAAGGATTTCACATGTGCACTATAGAGAACTATCACTTGCAAGAAAAATAGTTAATGGTATTCTTGAAATCCAGACAAAGCATGAAGGCATTTGCAAAGGATGTGCGAAGGGAAAGAACATAAAGAAGAAATTTCCAAGTAGCGAGAGCAAAGCAAAAAGAATCTTGGAAGTCATCCACTCTGATGTATGTAGTCCAATGTCATCCAGTTTATTGATTGGGTATATATACTATGTTTATTTCATTGATTTTTCTAGGAATACCTGGATATATTTCTTGAAGGGAAAAGATGAAGTATTCAACAAATTTAAGGAATTCAAAGACCTCATGGAGAATCACATGGAAAAGAAAATCAATACCTTTCGATCAGACAATGGTCGAGAATTCACATTAGAAGAATTCAAGGAATTGTGCAGAGATTCAGGGATTAAGAGGGCGTTGACCACTCCATACAATCCACAACAAAATGGAGTTGCAGAAAGGAAGGATAGAACGATTATGGAAGCAGCAAGAGCAATGCTTCATGATCAAGATATTCCTATGCATTTATGGGAAAAAGCTGCAAGCAGAAACGTGTATGTACAAAATCTTACTCCACATAGAATGCTCGACAACAAGACACCAAAAGAAGCTTTCTCCGGTGTGAAACCAGAAGTCATCCACCTCAGAATATTTGGTTGCCTGATGTACATACACATTTCGAAGGAGAAAAGAACGAAGTTAGACCTTTCATGAAAGAAGGGCATATTTGTAGGATATAGTGAAAACGCGAAGGATTATAGAATGTACTTTCCAGGGTACAAGAAGATCGATATCAGCAGGGACATGACATTTGACGAAGACTTGACATACAAAAAATATAGAAAACTACCTATTGAAGACATTGAAGAACCAAAAGTACCTAGGATTCGATATACAACAATGAATGAAGCAACTCCAAAAGAAGATCGAGAAATGGAAGAACCTCAGGAACCTGTAGATCCACCCCATGAGAAGAATTATTAGAAGAGGAAACCAATATGGGTATGAGAGGAAATTCTAGATGTAGAGAGATATGGCCCCCCAGAAGGAATACACAGAGAAAGCAAGAGACCTAGGCCATACTTCATCTATGTATCCCTGCTGTGCGACATCATTAACAAGGAACCATCCAGCTATGAAGAAGTGACATAAAAGAAAGAATGGAATGATGCCATGATTGAGGAATGCCAGTCGATCATGAAGAATGATGTCTGGGATGTGGTCCCGAGACCAAAAGGGAAGTTTGTTGTGACTTCCAAGTGGATCTACTAGATCAAGCATGATGCATATGGAAACATAGAGAAATATAAAGAGAGATTTGTGGCACATGGATTCTCCTAGAAAGAAGGGATAGATTTTGAGGAGACTTTTGCACCTGTATCTAGATACACCTCCATCAAAACATTACTTGCTTTAGATGCAATGATGAATGGAAGATACATCATATGGATGTCAAGACAACATTCTTGAATGGTGTAGTGGAAGAGGAAGTGTATGTGGAGCAATCACTAGGCTTTGAGACACATGTCAGGTAGAATCATGTGTGCAAATTGAAGAAATATTTGTATGGATTGAAGTAAGATCCCAGGACATGGTACAACAGAATGGACAAATTCCTGACTAGTTTGGGATTTACCAAGAGTAAAGCGGAATCCAACATTTACTACAAGGTTGAAGAAGGGAAACCAGTCATACTCCTAATGTATGTAGATGACCTATTTGTGACAAGTGAGGATGAGTTGATTACAGATACAAAGAGGAATCTTGCTTCCGAGTTCGAGATGAAGGACTTGGGCATGATGCATTATTTTCTAGGTATGGAGGTGTGGCAGAGTACAGATGGAGTCTTCCTTGGTCAAGGGAAGTATATAGTAGATATCTTGAAGATATTTGGGATGATAGATTTCAAGGCAATAGCCATACCCATGGCATCAAACTTGAAGCTACTTTGCGATGTTTCATCAGAGTCAATTGATGCCACAATATATTGTCAGATGATTGTGTCATTGATGTACCTGATGAACATGAGACCATGCATATGCTTTGTTATGAACACTTTGAGCCAGTTCCTGACAAATCCAAGAGAAGTTCACCTGGTTTCTACAAAGCATATATTGAGGTACTTGAAGGGTACAATTGATTATGGGATCAGATATGACGCAAATCAAAAGGTTAACCTGCGGGGTTATGTTCATTCAAACTAGGATGGAAGTTCCTTAGACAGGAAGAGAAATTCAGGGTGATGCTTCAGTATGGGATTGGGTGTGATCTTTTGGTTTAGCAGGAATTAGTCTTACGTGGCACTGCGTACAACCGAATTAGAATATGTCACAACTTGTTCAACTAGTTGTGAGGAAGTATGGCTTAGGAAGCTACTGTCCGATTTGTTTGATCTCCAGTTAGAGGCGACTTGTATCTACTGTGACAACCAGAGTTGTGTGAAGTTGTCTGAGAACCCAGTGTTCCATGACAAGACGAAGCATATTGAGATCAAGTACCACTATATTATTAGATTTTGATCATTTAAGCAATATGATCTTAGGATGTTATCTGAGAGAATATAATCCACAATAATTAATCGTAAGAGACAATAGACACAGATTTTCCTCGGGGAAACCATAAAGGAGAAAACCCCGCAACTTCCTCAGAGATAGAATGAGCACCAATGGCAGCAATAAAACCCAAAGACGGAAAGATGATCTCCAACAACTGTTCTCTCTCTCACTTGTGTGAGCTCCTTTTCTCTCACCTATGCGCTATAGCTGGGTGAGTGTGTATGATAAATAGAGAGGCTCACTCTCTATTGTGACTATTTTTCGACTTGAAAATTACTTACTAGGTCCGACTTCTCTAGGAGAGTCTAATAACCCTATTTCCCCACAACTATGGGGACTTTTCCCCCTGATCAACAAGGAGGGTTAACCTCTATGACTTTACATGAATTTATTACATTAATGATTCTCCCGATAGGAACATCGGGGACCAATGAAATACAATATATGAAACATACAAGTGAATACATTCTGAAGTTACAAATACATCAACACTCCCTCTTAACTAGGAAGGTATTCTCTTGACACAATTCATTAGCACAAGTATTCGTCACTAGATCATCATCAAAGATGGATCATCACTGGATCATCACTAGATCATCATCATTTCCCCCTCTATCTCAATCAAATGGTGCTATCTCTCAATTCTACTCGTCACAGGAATTTCTATAGCACTAGCCCCTTTTCATGTTGGTTGTAGGCCTAGCCTCCATGTAGGTCTTCATATTCTTTAGCACTTATATCTAACCATGGGAGGAACACATCCATCATCTATGTCAGAAAGGCTCTCCCAACACTTATATCTGACCATGGGAGGAACACATCCAACATCCATGTCAAAAAGGCACACCCAACACTCACATATGACCATGGGAGGCCCAACCTGTCACCATGTCAGAAAGGCCCAGTACTCACATCCATCGACATGGTAGGACACACCATCTACCATCCGAGGAAAGGCCCAACACTTACACCCATCGACATGGTAGGACACACCATCTACCATCTGAGGGAAGGCCCAACTCTTACATCCAATGGCATGATATGACACACCATATATCATCTAGGGAAAGGCCCAACACTTACATCCACTGGCATGATAGGACACACCATCTATCATCTAGGGAAAGACCCATCACTTACATCCACTGTCATGGTAGGACACACCATCTACCATCTAGGGAAAGGGCCTGCACTTACATCCACTGGCATGATAGGACACACCATCTATCATTTTGGGAAAGGCTCTTCACTTACATCCACCGAAATGATATGACACACCATTTATCATCCGGGGAAAGGCTCTGCACTTACATCCACCAGCATGATAGGACACACCATCTATCATCCGAGGAAAGGCTCTGCACTTACATCCACCAGAATGATAGGACACACCATCTATCATTTGGGGAAAGGCTCTGCACTTACATCCACTGGCATGATAAGACACACCATCTATCATCCGGGGAAAGGCTCTGCACTTACATTTGACCATGGGAGGAACCAATCCTACCACCATGTCGTAAGGGCTTTGCACTTATATCTGACCATGGGAGGCCCCGCCTACCTCCATGTCAGAAGGGCTTTGCACTTATATCTAACCATGGGAGGCCCCGCCTACCACCATGTCAGAAGGGCACACTGACTCCTCACTTCCCCTTGGAAGGAACCTCCATCTGGAGAACACCAAGCTTCTCCCTGAAGTACTCAAACTTCACTTTGGCCATTTCTAGCATAGAATCACATCAGGGCTGATTATGTCCAAGGATAACCTACGAGATTCGCTAGGACTGCTTACATCTGAGGACAACCTACAGGACCATTTACGCCTAAGCCACCTATGAGATTTGCCAGGATTTTATGCTCAGATAACCTATCTCACTGGCTATGCTAGAACTCCCTCTTTCGAGAGATCTTGATTTGTATCACATAATGAAGCTTCACTGCTCCTCTCTGATCTCATACTGAAGCAGCACCCCGAAGTTCTCTTCCTATCAATGGAACTGTTTGCCCAATCTGAATATGCATAACCCTCCAAGTTAATTTTCTGATTCGCTTCATACTTGAGCCCATAGTTAACTATACCCTTCAGGTACCTTAGAATATGATTTGCAGCAATCAAGTGAACATGTCTCGATGCGTTCACAACAAAGAAAATATATGGTCTCATATTTGTCAGGTACATCAAGGAACAAATCATCTGACGATACATCATGGCATCAACCATCTCTGATGAAGCATCACTCAATAGCTTTAGGTTCGATGCCATAGGTGTTTCCATGGCATTGCAGTCCATCATCCTGAACCTCTTTAGGATCTCTACTGCATACTTCCCTTGTCCCAGGGAGATTTCATCCGCATTCTGCCACACCTCCATGCTTAGAAAGTAATTCCCACACCCAAGTATTTCATCTCGAACTTGGCATCAAGTCTCCTTCTTGTGACTTTAATGAGTTCCTCTTTTCCTGTCAGGAACATGTCATCGACATAAAATAGGAGCATCATTGGTCTTCCACCTTTGACCTTGAAGTAAAGATTGGAATCGACTTTACTCTCAGTAAATCCGAGAGCCATCAGTAAGCTGTCCATCCCATTGTATCATGTCGAACCTTAGGATCTTCTGTAGTCACTCCCTATGAAGTAGAGCATAATTCTCCCTCTACCTTTCGTATTCTATGCATTGAAACATTATGTACTAGAGTGACAAGTAGCTTCCTCTGCTACTAATATTCTATGTAGCCATCTAGGGTCACTAGATACTAAGATCCTCTATCTTGAAAATGTTCTTCTCGCACCCATCTGTGAGCTTGTCATCCTTTATAGGCTTTCCTCTTCAACTTTGTAGCAAAGGTTAACATCTTCATTACTCTAGGTGATCTTCAAGCTTCTCATGTATGTGTTATCCCATGGGTGTCGTCTGAGTTTGTACCAGGCCTTCTTTAATTTGCACACATGAGTCTTCCTGTCATGTGTCTCGACTTCCAGTGGCTGCAAATATCTCTTCATAGTCTATGCCTTCTTTATTTAAGAAGCCCCGTGCTACAAATATTTCCTTGTATCTTGCGATGTTGCCATCTATTGCTTGCTGGATCTTGTCAATCCATTGGAGGGCACAACAGACTTCCCTTCTAGTCTTAGGACCACATCCTAGACATCATTCTTCTTGAACCGGTACTCTCCTTCCCTTTCTTCTTGGCTACTTCTTCATAGCTGGAAGGCTTTGCATCAATGATATCGCTCGACAGTGTCACATAACTAGAGTGTGTCTGAAACCTCTCGAAGTCTTGTCATACTATTCTTCATTTTGGATAATTTCTTGAACTGTTGTCACTTGTTCTTCGGAACAAGTCTCATCCTTCTTTTCTTGTATGCGATTGTACACGATCTTTCCTACATTTAAAATTCCTTTGATTCGTTTCATGGGTAGACTCCTTCTTGAGCCTTTTACTTCATCATCATCTTCATTCATGACATCATCATTTCTTATCCAAATGCTAAGATGATAAGAGGTTCTTCAAGAATTGAGTTCTTCATATTCCTCATTGCTTGAGGGATCTTCTTTGAATCGTGAGAGCTTGATATGCAGTTGCTCCCATCTTCTCTTTCTCTTATTATGAGCCAAGCTACATCTTGTGTGCGCTCTTCCCAGATTCTATTGAAGGTAATCAATTCCTTCTGGCACACATTCCTCGAATGAATGAATCCCTTGATCCTGGGAGGCCATTCAAGGTGGTTATCACAATTTATGTATTCTCTACTTCTTCATTCGCTGCTTCAAGTTGTTCTTTGATTTGATAGACCCATGTAAAGTATGACTGTATGCTCTTTGCATTTTGGATCTTTACATTCTTCAGCTGGTTTCTCAAAGTCATCTTCCGATTTATGTTCTTCCCTTCAAATAGCTTGGTCAAGGAATCAAACATATCTTTAGGTGTCTTTAGGGAAGACACTTGTGGTATAAGGCGATCCTTGATTGAATCAACAATGATATTCTTGGCCTTGACCAAGTTCTTCTTGTGTAAGGCTTTAGCCTCATCTCCCTCTAGAACTGAAAACTCTCCACTAATGTAAGAGTCCAATTCATTTCCTTCAAGAACCAGTGAAATCCTATACTTCCATGCTCGAAAGTTTTCAGATTCACCAAGCTTGTCATCATGCTGGTGTGATAGGTCATTTTGAAATGAGAACCTCAAATGTAAATAGCAAAAGATTAGATCTTACCGATTTGAGGTGTCCGTCCTGGTTCCAGATATGGCTGATCTAGGGTTTGTCAGAGAAAACCTAATTTTCAAAACTTGGAAACTTTTAGATATGATTGGATAAAATATGTGCCTCTCGAAGGCGAGCCGAGCAGCATACTCATTTTCCCAAAACTGTGATCAGAACTGCAAAATATCTGATGCCCTAGTTTTCTTCAATTTCTTCTACAGAAATCCATGATATTGTTTCTACAATATATCAAGTACTGATTCTATGTGTTTGAAACTTTGCACTTAGGTATACTCATCTATCCTCCTTCCAACACTGTAGGGTTGAGCAGAATTGGTTTCACCAATTGGGACTTATGAGAGTTTTCCCAAAGTGACTTATTTTAAGACTGTTCATCATAGAGAACTTGTATGGACTTCCATGTGTCATTATTTCACCTTCAGGGTCTGACACTTTTACCAACGAAATTGCAATCCATTCCCTATATGGAACATCTTGCGAAATTTCATTTGGACCTTCGTAGCACGAGATATAGCAATTCTTCCACGGTGTCTGGTTTAGGAATGAATCTTGGGAGAGGCTAGAACCCTTTCTTCCCTTCAAATAGCTTGGTCAAGGAATCAAACATATCTTTAGGTGTCTTTAGGGAAGACACTCGTGGTATAAGGTGATCCTTGATTGAATCAACAATGATCTTCTTGGCCTTGACCAAGTTCTTCTTGTGTAAGGCTTTAGCCTCATCTCCCTCTAGAACTGAAAACTCTCCACTAATGTAAGAGTCCAATTCATATCCTTCAAGAACCAGTGAAATCCTATACTTCCATGCTCGAAAGTTTTCAGATTCACCAAGCTTGTCATCATGCTGGTGTGATAGGTCATTTTGAAATGAGAACCTCAA
>LPNX010127499.1:411694-422198 GCA_001517045.1 Pseudotsuga menziesii
TAGAACCCTTATTTGGAGGAATCATATCTCCCAGCATATAGCGAATTTGAGGCTGAAATTTTTACATGATGTTCAGCGTGAAAATTTATTTGTCTTGTAAAAATTTAGACTTTTGAGCCTTCTCCAATATTGAGATAAAGCGAATGTACCAAAACTACCAGTTTTAGTATTTTAGAGTTTTTCAGGCCCATGGTCAAACTAGGGTTTGGATTTCCTAGAGTTTTACTCAACCAAAAAATTCGACCTTGGTCTCTAAAATTCGATTTTGATGAGGAGAGAAATCCTATGATGGGCTCACTCAAAAATTCCTCTTCTGTAAAAAACCCTAATTTCCCGCAGTAGTGACAGGTCAAAAACTGAAAATGCTCAGAATTAGATTCTGCTTCGATAATAAGATGTGCCCTTCAATGGAGAGTCAGCCTAGGTTCCTTTTGTTGATGGATTGTGGAGAGAGACCCAAAAAGTAAGAAGTCCTAGCTTTTTCAGCTGCACGATGTCTTCTTCTCAGGTTAGCTTTGATACCATGTTAGATTTTTATCATTTAAGCAATATGATCTTAGGATCTTATCTGAGAGAATAAAATGCACAACAATCAATCACAAGAGACAATAGACACAAAGATTTTCCTTGGGGAAACCATAAAGGAGAAAACCCCGCAACTTCCTCGGAGATAGAATGAGCACAAATGGAAGCAGTAAAACCCAAAGATAGAAAGATGATCTCCAACAGCTGTTCTCTCTCTCACTTGTGTGAGCTCTTCTTCTCTCACCTATGCGCTATAGCTGGGTGAGTGTGTATGATAAATAGAGAGGTTCACTCTCTATTTATACTAGTTTTTGACTTGAAAATTACTTACTGGGTCTGAGTTCTCTAGGAGAGTCTAATAACCCTAGTGCCCCACAACTGTGGGGACTTTTCCCCCTGATCAACAAGGAGGGTTAACCTCTATGAATTTACATGACTTGATTACGTTAAGGACCAATGAAATACAATATATGAAATTGTAACACCCCGATTTTGACCACGTTTGCATTGAACGTATATGATGTATATGTATTGTAATTAATCATTGTGTGGAGCTAGGAAAACACCCCACCATTGATTGTCGTATTATGTTTCGGCGATACCGATGGTATTTTGTGCTAGCCATGCACGTTCTAATGTTGGACACCATGTACATATGCAAAATTAATTAAACGACCTAAAACCAGCTATGTCGATGCAACAATAATGAAAAGGACATCATTTCCTAAGGTTAAGGGTGGGGGGGGATGTCCAACCCTTGGGAGTCTTTGGGGAATAGCCAAGTGTCAAGCGGTGAACCATCTAGCTGTCAGCCACCTTTCTATCTTATTCACCTTCCCTTGCCTCCTCCTCCAACCATTTTAATTATCCAGGAAGTGGTTGGGCAGTTATTACCCTTGGGTAACGTATGCATGGGAAGTCATTGTTAGAATAATCAACCCATAGTTTACTACCTTAGACATTAATTTAATTATTTTTGTCTTATTAGCCTAGTTCATGTGTCCCACCTTGTGCAAGTTGTATTTTACCTATCCATAGTGGTCAAACTTGCCTTATTTGACTCATGTAGCACTTGGGAAACCTCTAGGAATCAATTCTGCTTTATTCCTGGCCTCCTAAGCGCCCTTCTGCTCTATTGCCTGCTTTTTCAGTGTTTTAAGGCAAATAGGAAAGCTAGACTAGGTGAAGTGAACTAGTTTTTTGTCCTATTCATCCTCCACTCTTTTCTCCTTGGAAAAGCATGTATGAGTTGTCATTCCATCACTCTTTAGCTTGCCTAAGCCGCTTTGCTAATTCGTGAGCTCCATGACTGATTTGGGATCAGCTTTTTACACCTATGGGGGATTTTCTTAATTAGTAAGCCTGCTTTATGAGCTATCTTGAGTTGTCTTCATGCAACTCCATTTTCCTTTATAAGGATGTATTACCTATGTAATAATATCAATTATCATTTATTGATCATTCATTAATGTGGGTTCATTAATTCTTCTTCTTCTCTCATTATGCTAATTCTCTACAATTCTCTGTGAGGTTAATTGTGTGCCTAGATCCTTAGCCAATTTATGAAATTACTTATGCCATCAAGGATTTAGAATTTCTACAGTCATGTGGTTGGCAGGACTGTTAGTCCTTTGACCACATGTGTACTCGATCATGAGAGGAATTTTTTCATTCCCTCACGGGGGAGAGACCCTCATTCCACTTTCACGCAGAAGCTGCCCTCATTTTTCCCTTTACGCAGGGTTGAGTGTAGTTCTCTTCACGCTTGGTCTGGTTCTGAATCATTGGATGTTGGGGAAAGACTGTGTATGTGTCGGATGCCTTCATGATAGTGGTCATATTCCTTCTTCTTATGTAGGTGAGAAGTCGTGGTTTCCATTTGTGTGAATTTGGTTGGCTGTAGGTTGTTGTTGAGTTTTTTTGGCCATTATAGGGCCATAAACGACTCTGGATTCGAATCGCTCAGTCTAGGATGTGTATTACCCAGTTGTCATCCTGGTTTTGCTCGGAGGTGGTGCTTCCCTCACATCCCAGACCTGTGAATTGCTGATTATTCTGTGGTTGTGTATTGGATTGTTTGGGAGTGGAAATGGAGCGTGAGTGTTCTTGATAAACCTAGTGGTGCAGGTCCATATCTCTTCAGCGATCCCACCAACTTAGTATCTAGTTTCTCTAGTTCCCTGAATAGCTTGCTAAGCCCACGGTATTGGCTGGATTATAACCTGATAAAACCAACTGTGGGGGATTGGCTGAGTTGTATACCTCTGGTTACGTGTGAGCCTACTAGTTTCCCTTAAATATTGTGGAATCATGCCCATCTCGGGGGTGGCAGTGTTGCTGAGAGATTGATGAGCATACTAGCCTACGGTTGGGTGGAACGTTGCAGCGACATAGCTGGTTGCAGGGCAAGTTTTCCTGAAGATAAGTATTTTTGTGCTTAAATCCTTGCAACTGTTTTATTTTATGAATGAACATGATGAGTGCTTATACACTGTGAATGTATGATGACACGTGTTTTCTTATACTGTATGTTAAATAAATCATGCATTTGCACATGTATATTATCTGTGTATGTTAACATGTTTTCATCAGCATGCATTTCCATATATTTTATTATATACATGTTTATGTTCATGGGGCTTGGTTAGCCTAGGTGCTTAGTTAGCACGTTTAGTCGCGTCCTCTTTGCCGGTCGGAGGGTCGGGGATGTGACAGAGTGGTATCAGAGATTACAAGTTGCAGTATTGGGCCTCGATGGGCCAAGATTGAGCAGCTGACAGAAGCAAGGCCAGTCTCTGAGTTCAGCGAGAAGCAAGCCAGCAGAGAAAATTTTGGAAAATTTCCTAAGTATGGAAATTTCTTTGTGTGGTGGTTGAGGAACTTGAAGCCGGGTCGATGTACCAGTTGGGAAAACCGAAGTAGATCTGATACGGTGGCTTCCTTCACTAAAATTGCCGATACAGCGGAGCCGTCGGCAGACCCTTGCCGTAGCGGCGGCTATGACTTTGGGATTGAGCCGCAACGACGCTCGAGTTCCCAGGGAAAGAGCCACTATGGCAGGGAGTTCGGTGGATATGGATCACTAGTGGCAGATAGTTGCTAAGGGAGCCACAACATCGACTAGGTCCCAGGGAGATATCTGCAACTCCGGCAGGGAAGAAAGGGAAATTTCACCACGGAGGAAGATTTTCTCAAAAAATGTTCAAGTGTTGGGCGACGACCGAAATTTGAAGTCTGAGCCGAAACGACGGTAGACGAGAGATAATGTTCGGGCCGCTACGCGACGGGTGTAAGTTTGACTTGGGGCCACAACGATGACTAAGGAGGTGAAAGACAAGCCTGAAGGAGAGCCGCAGTGATAGGAAAAAGTTCAAGTGTTCTCCACTACAGTGGCGGAATAAAATGGAAAATATTTCCACAACGGCAGGCGGAGATGAAATTTTAAGCTGCTACACTGCGGATGAAGAACGACAAAGTCGTCGACATGTGACGACAGATGGGAACAGAATCCGGAGTCGTGGCGATGGCAAGAAAATAAAGACTTAGCCACAATAACGGCAGCTGAAAGTTGAAAAATGAGCCGCTATGGCAGCAACGAAAATATGAAGTTGTAGCCTCTACAACAGATGGGAAACAAATATTGAGCTGCTATAGCGGCGGGTGAGAAAACAAGACAGAGTCGCTCAAGCAGATTTACAGGAAAAAAAAACGAGGGCGCTGCCCCCTTGACCCCCGTCGTTCCCCCCTGATACAGTTGTCATGTGGAAGAAAATTCCGTGTTTTGGGTAAAGTTGTCAATGTGGGATTTTTCCAGGTGAAGGTAAGTAATTATGGCTTATATAAATGTTGTGGCTAATAGTTGTGTTACTAACACAGGTTACAGAACTTTGGTAGTGTTATTTTCACACCTGAAGTCAGAATGGAGCATGTGGATAGGCATTGGAAAGCTTATCTAGCAGAGAATAGTAGAGAATCACCAGATTCTGAATGAAGTTTTCCTATATCATAAATATTTAGAGCCAAATAGGACTAGTGGCTGCTTTGACAAAAAACAATTGTTGTTGTCAATATGGACAATTCCTAGAATTACATGCCTAGAAGTAGCATGTAGGAATATTATGCATAAGTATATGTATTGAATTATTGTTTAATGGGAAATTCATAGCTAATGATTCCTTGTGTGCTTGCTAGAAACCATGAAATTGAACCAACTATTACGTGGAAGCGGAATCCCATGCAAAGAAGAGGGTTTGGAAAGGGAACTTTCCTTAACCCCTGTCTTGATAACTATATTTATATTTTATAAGCTTTGTCTACATAAGATTATGGCACGGGAATGCTAAAAATGTAGAGATTAGATGGATGGCATGACCATGTACTAGTTAGCATATTCATAAACAATGCACAGTGCATGAGAATATGTTTCTGCACACATAAGATATTACATATTGATAAAAGTAGTGGGATTTTACATATGCGATGAACCACTGATGGTAATTATTGAGGACTGATAATTAGTATTGGTGTTGGAATTGGTGGTAGGACCAACGAAAGTAGGAGCATGGCTAAAGATGCTGATGATTTGGTTGCATGTGACTAGCAACCTTACGAAGGAGAGGATAAGGCAACGAATCCATGATCAAGAAGTTGGTGGGCGAATTCTACAATATTTTGTAAGATACCAACTAATCAGGTAACATCAAGGGTGTGAATGGGAGCCATGCAGGTAATGGTTTAGTTATGGTGATTGCATAAGTAATGAAAAGGGATTGGGTAAGAATCCTTTGAGTCGTATTTAGTAATCGTAGAATGGTATGCACTTAGGATTGAAATGCATTAATGTGGATGACATATTGCCATAGTGTGGTGGATCATGGAATGGTGAAGGCAAGAGGTCTCATACCATGTGGCCATTTAAGTTAGATTACATTCATATAGAAATATATCATGCTCTGTGTATGTTATCATGATCTTAATAACCAAAACAAGTGAGGACTGGTGGTCTTTATTATAGTAATGCATCCTATATGAGGTAGTCATGGTTAGGCCATAATATGTTTTAATGCATAGCATTCATAAATCAATACAAGGTAGCATTGAGTGGATATGCATTAAGAGATTTTATAAATCTTTTATTTATGCATTGAGTGAATGCATATGAAAAGTTTGAGTAAATGTTGTAAATGTGCATGCATAAGTGTGGGTGCACATGTTGTGAAGCATTGCATGAATGCATAGGGATGGTGCGTGTGTTATTGCAAACTAAATAATGAATGCAATGATGAATTGAGGATAATCCTAGGATCATTTCATGGGATGTTATGAATGTAGAATAGTAAGTGCATGAAGAGGGTAGTCATGATCGATGGGATGCCGGAATGCTATGTGGAAAGGAAAAAATGATATGACTGTGAAATAACGAGTATCTAAAAGTTTCATTTAAATTACATAAATGATGTGACTGTACCTTGCAATTTTAGTATGATAATGATTCACGTGAAGTAAATGAGTTTGGTGATCTTGATATATTAACAGCTGGAAGTGTTTGAATTCTGGAGTGTTATAATTTTGAAAATGCTTCAGTGATTGTTGCAACAATGAAATATTATATGCCTAGAGACTTACAAAGTGTTTGGCTGATTGAAGTTCAGATTATAGGTAGATTGTTTGGGGCATGGCAATGTGGGTAAGTCCATGACGAAGGCTGGAATATACCATGTGAAAGAGCCAAGCTTTATGAGAAAAGACTCATGGTTGTAAAAATAGTCTATGTACAGAACGGATTGTCAATTTAGACTTGTAAATTTCAGATTCGAGAATTACTGATAATTACCAATCACCGTTGGTTTGTATAGAACTGTGTCAGAAGAACGTGTTGAAAGGAGGGTGTTTCATGTGATGCTAGTAAGCATAAATCTATAATGGGCAGAGTGGTTCCACTTACAAGAGACAAACAAATGAGGATCACCTCATCACTAAGCAAATCAATTTCTGTAGTAGATAGAGTTGCAAATTCGTATTGAATTTAATTGTTAATGACATTGCTTGGTTATGAAACAATCAGATTTGGATTGTATATTAACTGTTTGGATACTTGATGAATGTGCCAGGTATACACATTGCAAGAAGACCATGTGTGATGGCTTGCAAAATCCAAACTTCATGGGAAGGATCCGATGTCTTGGAAATGAGCTTCGAGTGAAACTTCATTGGGAATTTTGGTAATGTCCCATCTGCACTACATGATTGGTAAGAAATATGAGTGGGATGGTGGAGATTATGTCAGTAAAACATATGTCGGATATGGAATGCAAAAAAGAGTGGGGATGGCAAAACTGAGGGACTATCAACTCGTAGAAGGGAACCCCCATTCCTCATTAATGAAGAAAGGCTGCATATGCAAATGGATAAGTGTTCTGTGACCCTAGCTTAGAATATGCATATTTAATTTTTAGAATAAAGATACAGAGCATGTTTTGATTTTATTTCCATTATGACAGACTGCTTGAGTATGAATAGGGCCTACATGGCTCACATCGGAAAGCGGTGCACACTTTCCCGATGTCAGGGCATGATAGGGTTTTCAATATTGACTACACCCTAGGGAGTGGACGCACTCTTGGTGTTTCAATACTTGATAAGTGAATGTTATGAAATATGGCTACAGTTTTAGAGAAATAACGTTGATGGGTTTGCTTATATCGCTTGTGTTATCAGGCTAACAGATGCAATTTGGTGTTGCACACTAAAAGAGAAAACAAAAGAAAATAAAGATTGTTGTGAGGGGTTGTGGTGTAAGGGTTGATGTGTATAAAATGATGTTGTGGAGGTTGTGAAGGTTGTGGGGATTTTGACGAGGTGTTGTGAAGGTATTGCTAAAATAGGGCTGTTATATGCCTAAGGGATCCATAATAGAGCCTTGACCTAGAAATGATCGTGGTAAATTTTCCTTCCAAGTCGGCATGAAGGTGTGCTGGCAATACATAAATTATTGATGTTGTGGACCAGCTTGTGTGCTGACCTAACATCCAAGTCCATAGGCGATCCCCAGGATTGCAAAGCAAAGCAGGATCCTGCGGACCAGAGAGGAAACACACAATATAGATAAGTATTGGATTATCTTGTAGCTTCTTGATTATGAATATACATGTGTATATGATTTAGTTATGATCTTCTAAAATTTGTTTAGAGATGAACCCGATGAGAATCAAGTAAACATGTGAATCGATTCAATGTTTGAGTGTAGGTATCGCTGGGAGCAAGGCCTATGAAGGCATCCTAGGGATGCATGTGGACATGTGACCATCCTAGAGAGCTCAACATGAGCAGTAATCAAGAAGGTGCTAGTGGAACTGTGTAGTTCCTAGCAGCCAAGAGTTGTAGATAAAACATGTGGAGGGAATCCATGGTTGAGAGGTCTAGGATAGATGATAGACACTAAGTGTCATGCCCGAGAAAGGGTGTTCAAACATTCACGGTGAAGTGAAAGAGGATAAGAGCATAAAAACCACAGTGGTGGTGTCGGTTCTAGAATGGAACAAGACAAAGGGGAAAAAATCTTGCTGCTCTCTCTTTCCTTTTTTTTGATTATATATATATATATATATATAGATACTGATGCATTTATAAAAACATAAAATTATTGAATGCATGTATGGCTGAAAATAGAATGTGTTTATTTGCTTAAAATAAATTATAAATGCTGGGGTAGTTAATTCCCCATCAAAGAATGGACATGAATGAACTCATGTGCCTGTTGGGAAATCCTGAAAAAGTATGTAAGTATTACGAATAAGACTTGGACCACCCATGTCAATTGAGAAATTGATTGACTGGTTTTAATGCTTATATTATGCTTGGCCTAACATAATTACAATGATGCATTTCACAGGTAGGAAAAGTGAAAGCCAGTTGTACACATTGACCATGGAAGAAGACCAAAAGCTATTAGACTTGGCTGGAAGTCTCCTTCAAACAATTTCCAAGACCCAAGAAAATATTGGAGAGATACACAAGATATAGAAAAAGCAGAATGAGATGAACCACCAGATTTTGCACGACTCTATTTGTCTGCAAAGGGAGGTAAAAGGCATTATGAAAGCAATCAACAAGGGGAAATAAAGTGGGTCAATGAAGAAGAATTCGTCCAAGCGACCCGTTAAGAAACATTCCAGGCATGAAGGCTCAAAGGAAATTGAGTAGGGAAAGATGAAGCAGCCAGTAAAATGCTGGAAATGTGGAGGACATCATTGCCACCGGGACTGCCCAACAAGCGAACATCAAGAGGATAAAAGCCATAAGGTTCCCAGACTTGTGGATGAGCTAAAAGCTCAGAACTAGTAGGAGAAGCTGGTGGAAGCCAAAGGACTTGGTCATGAAAGTTCAGAGTAAATGATAGAACACAGGACATATCTGCAAACTTTTGAAATTTTGGATGTATAAACTTTATAAGTGTTGGAGCATTGAGGCGATGCCAGTGTATCTTTTTGTTTCTTTAAGTTTTGTAAAGCACTGAGGAAAATTATATTGAAGGGGGAGGGGAATGTAACACCCCAGTTTTGACCCCATTTTCATTGAACGTATATGATGTATATGTATTGTAATTAATCATGGTCTGGAGCTAGGAAAATGCTCCACCATTGATTGTCGTATTATGTTTTGGCAATATCGATGGTATTTTGTGATAGCCATGCACGTTATAATGTTGGACACTATGTACATATGCAAAATTAATTAAAATACCTACAACCAGCTATGTCGATGCAACAATAATGAAAAGGGAATCATTTCCTAAGGTTAAGGGTGGGGGGGGTGTCTAACCCTTGTGAGTCATTGGGGAACAACCAAGTGTCAAGCGGTGAACCATCTAGCTATAAACCACCTTTTTGTCTTATTCACCTTCCCTTGCCTCCTTCTCCAACCGTTTTAATTCTGCAGGAAGTGGTTGGGAAGTTATTACCCTTGGGTAACGTATGCATGGAAAGTTGTGTGGTTGGCAGTAGTGTCAGTCCTTTGACCACACACATACTTCATCGTGAGAGGCATTTTTTCATTCCCTCACGAGAGCAAAGACCCTCATCCGTTTTCACGCAGAAGCTGCCCTTGTTTTTCCCTTTACGCAGGGTTGAGTGAAGTTCTCTTCATGCTTGGTGTGGGTCTGAATCATTGGATGTTGGGGAAAGACTGTGTATGTGTCAGAAACCTTCATGATAGTGGTCATATTCCTTCTTCTTACGCAGGGGAGAAGTCAAGGTTTCCATCTGTGCGAATTTGGTTGGCTGTAGGTTGTCGTTGAGTCATTTTGGCCATGATAGGGTCATGAACGACTCTGGATTCGAATCACTCAGTCGAGGCTATGTATTAGCCAGTTGTCATCCTAGTTTTGCTCAGTGGTGGTGCTTCCCTCAAATCCCAGACCTATGAATTGCTGAGTATTCTGTGGTTGTGTGTATTGGACTGTTTGGGATTGGAAATGGAGCCTAAGCGTGCTTGATAAACCTAGTGGTGCAGGTCCATAGCTCTTCAATGAGCCCACTAGGTTAGCAGCCAGTTTCTCAAGTTCCCTAAATATCCTGCTAAACCTATAGTATTGGTTGGATTATAACCTGATAAACCCAACTGTGTGGGCTTGGCTGAGTTGTATACCTCTGGTTATGTGTGAGCCTGCTAGTTTCCCTTAAACCTTGTGGAATCATGCCTAGATCGGGGGTGGCAGTGTTGCTGAGAGATTGATGAGCATACTGGCCTACAGTTGGGTGGAACATTGCATCGACGTAGCTGGTTGCAGGGAAAGGTTTCCTGAAGATAAGTATTCTTGTGCTTAAATCCTTGCAACTGTATTATTTTATGAATGAACATGATGGGTACTTATACGCTGTGAATGTCATTAGAGAGAATTTGAGGTAAAAAATGGGCCTCAAAAGGACCAAAATGTACTATAAAAATCAACCAATTACATTCTAGTAGATGACATCATCCC
>LPNX010127499.1:422243-508925 GCA_001517045.1 Pseudotsuga menziesii
CTTATATATATATATATATATATATATATATATAATCTTGTACTTTTAAAATAAATTAAATTCATGAATGATATTTATATGAAAAAAATATGTTAGTTATGCATATAAATTAAATTCATTTTTGTTTAATTTTATTTACAAGTTCAAAACAAATAAATGCTAAAGGACAATAAATTTTTGGGAATTTACAATGAATCTTAGTCACATCATTGTAGAGTTATTTTATTAATTTTATTTATAGTCTATTTAGAAAAGTAACCCAACCATGGTTATTTATATTGTGCATAAAAAGTAGTGTAGGAGGTGAGTTGTCATATATACCTACCCCATAAAACCCCTCACTCATAATATTTTAATATAACTTATATTTTTGTAGTACATCTCTTAGGAGGCCCATTTTTGACCTCAAATTCTCTCTAATGATGATGACACGTGTTTGCTTCTGCTATATGCTAAAGAAATCATGCATCTGCACATGTATATTATCTGTGTATGTTAACATGTTTTCATCAGCATGCATTTCCATATATTTTATTATGTACATGTTTATGTTCATGGGGCTTGGTTAGCTCGGGTGCTTAGTTAGCACGTCGGAGGGTTGGGGACGTGACAGAGATATACACGTGAATACATTCTGAAGTTACGAATACATAACCATGTATCAGGGATATGGTGCAGAAAGGAGCAGTGAAGCTCCAGTATGTTGCGTGAACGAGCATATAGCCAATGTGTCGACCAAGCCATTAGCTAGAGTGCAGTTTGAATACTTCATAGCAAATCTTGGTGTACTTTATATTGAGGTTCCTACCAAGGGGAGGTTGTAATTTCCTCTTCTCATTAAGCACCAAAACACCCGCTAACCTACTTAATTCCGATAGGTCGAGCGGGTACTGCATAAGAGGGAATTGACTGAGGACAATTGGTACTTATAATAGATTGGAACATTCATTCAATATTAAAATCATCAATCAGATAAAATAATCCTTATTTCTTTTGGCTTAAAAATCAAAATCAAATTAGAATTGCATGCATGCAAAAGTGAAGCATAAACCCTAAAAGTGACATGCAAACTCTAAAAGCGCATTATGATCTATTTAAGAAGGGTTATTGGACTAAAGGAGCTATCTATCATTATTATTGTTGATTTGGAGTATTTGAGCAGCAACATGGTGTGCAACAACAACAGTTGGGGTTGAATATGATGTCTTCAGCTCGACGATGGTTCAACAATGAAATATCTTCCCTAGTCTCCTTCATGGTAGGCCATTCGGGTCCACCATTAACTTTCCTCCTTATTCATCCATATACAACGAATTGGAATCCACTGTAATATTGTTTGTAGGAACACATGTGCAACTGGGGATTTCGCTGGAAAAACCCAAAGTATTCACTAAGTCTCTGAATCTCAGTTTATCTTCTGTATACTGGCATCATCTTCATCAGCAGGGTCAGTCTACTGCTTTGGGTGATCATCATCTTCCAGTTTTCTCATCTGGAGTAGTTATCAACAATATTTTGTGGTTGGGAGCATGAGTGTTAGGATTATAATCATCACTTTTCCAATTTGGTCAATTATGTCTAAATTAGGAGTCTTTTCAATATTTATTTATTCACTAGTACCATTGGGTCCACATGGCCTACTGGGGCCACATGCAGCAGTTACTAGAGTGTGGGGAACACTAATTGAGGCCAACTTCCACTGACTGCACTTGCATGCATCAGTTTATGCACCTCCTAGACCAGTCCCTACAATTTAGGAGCCACTGGGAGTGCCGACACCAACCTCCTTTAGTTGAGTTTAGTTGGTGACTAGTCAAGCCTATTTATGAGTCAGTTACATTCAGTTACATCTAGTTACATCCAGTTACATTTAGTTATACTAGTTTAACTGATTCTAACTGATTGAGCCACTGATTTAGACAAATGGAGCTAACTAGTTAGGCTCCGATAGTGATTTAGACATGTCCATTTATCCATTCATTTAGTCTGAGTTAACCAATTCAAATTTCCTCTCATGTATTCACATTTTCTATTTATTAAAACCAGTGTATTACATTGTAAACATCATCTAGATTGTATCCATTTAATTTTTTGATTAATGACATCATTATACAACTACAACCCATTGTTTGCACTGTTTCATGTCAATTCTGAGTAAATTTCTTGCGAGAACTATTTGTGAGTTTTGTCTTGGTTCATATATTCCCATGAGCTCAATTTTTATATGGTATCAGAGCCTCGGCAGGACAAGGCATTTCTCCTTCTACAGATTTCATGTTAGATTAATGCAATTTGAGAAAAAATAACTCAAAAAATTCTAGCTCTGCACGAGAAGCAGAGAGTTTACCACATAATTCCTAGGCAAAGAAACAGTTGATCAAGCTTGCTTGATTAACTACACCAAGTGTGAAGCAAAATCCAAATGTGCAGGTTGTTCAAACTTACTTTGTTGTTTTATGTAATTGCAGGTCCAATTTCAGATGGATTCAAAATTATCCGTTCCTCTTCTTACTCCATCCACAAGATATTTAGTATGGAAGTTGAAGATGATTTCATCTCTCAAGTGACAATATCTATATGAGGTGTCTATTGGACTTGGTAAAGGGTCTTATGAGGATGAGAATGACTGGCTAAATGACGGTGATAGAGCCTTTGGAACAATTTGTCTGACCCTTTCTCCAAGATTGCGCTACCTTGTTAAATCTGCTGAATACCCAAAGGATCTCTGGAAAAAACTGGACAAAACCTTTGGCAAGAAAAATGAGGATCATAATAGCACTTTGGAGAGAACACCCAGCACCACAATATTTCTTGATTCAAAATTCTTGCCCTCTACTCTCTTTGATGAAGTTGTTCAAGATGAAGAAGAAGTAGAATCTTCTACATAGTCAATTCGAATTGAAGAAAGTCTCCTTGCAGTGACTCCTTCTCCTGCTGCTCCGGAAGTTTATGAGATATCTGATATCTCATCTTCTCATATGGATGATACATAAGAAGACATTCAGATGTATGATATTGAAGAAAAAATATTCTTCAATTCTATGCAAACATTCTCTAGTGATTCTCCTTTAAATTCTTGCAAAATTTTCTAGTGATTGCTTCCGAAAGTGAAGAGGAATTTGATTTCTATCCCTCTAATGTTGCCTTTGGTGTGAAGATAAGTAATACCTTGGATATTTTGGAAAAAATATCATATTGTAGGAGTGATCCATTCGCTCGCCTTGATCTATATCTTACAACAAATTCCAACAGGATTGCATGCACCAATATTCAGAATTTTGAAGGAGGAGAAAACTATGCATCTACCATCTCGGTGGCCCACACTTTTGGATATGATATGAATTTATTTGGATCTGATCTGATATTATTTGGATCTGATCTGCTATTATTTGGTTCAAATTTTAAGTTCCAAGAGATTTCAATCATGCTTGTAGCTGTTCTCACCAATTTTGGTGTGAAAAATCAAGTACCGCAAGTCTTCTTCAAATTTGCTACTAGAGATTTGATGTTATTTTCCTCTTATGAGGTTGCTGAAATTGTATTTTCTGAATCATTGGTTACTTCTGAAGATATATCAAATTATGGAGCTCAAGCATTCGCTCTCCATAGTCCCAGGGCTTCTCTACCTTTGATCACATGCCCATCTCCTCACATAACTAGTAAAGAGGGAGACATTCTGCATCCGCCTGGACACTTGATCCTAACGCTTGGAGCTGATATTACCTCACATGGTTTGCTGTTCAAGGCTGGGTGTTCCTCACATGGTTCGAGTTCTCAAGCACTTTTCTCTCTCATGAGTTGATTTCAGTTGGTCTACATGGGTCTAGGTTTCATCTAGCAACTGTCTATATTTCTGATTTAGTTGAGCATATTCTTCTTCTTCTAAAGAGGAATATTCCACCAGACATAATGATGGATAATTTCACATGTCAAGCCCTAGGATACTTGTGCACAGAAGAAAAATATCGATCCTGATTTTACCTGCTTAGTTTGAGGGGGGTATTTTTTCGATGAGGTTTTTCCCTTTTCCTTGTTTGTATTAAGCAGTTAATTTTGAATTTAGCTGTAATGGGTGACCTATGGTCTTAGTTACCAGGGCCCACGAATTTCCCAAGTTAGAATTTATGGGGGGTGTTAGGATTGTAATCCTCACTTGTCCAATTTGGTCAATTATGTCTAAATTAGGAGTCTTTTCAGTATCTATTTAGTAACTATTACCATTGGGCCCACATGGCCTAATTGGGACACATGCACAAGTTACTAGAGTTTGGGGAACACTAATTGAGGATAAATACCACTCACTGCACTTTCATGCATCAGTTTAGGTGCCTCCTAAACCAATTTCTACAATTTAGGAGCCACTGGGAGTGTCGACACCAACCTCCTTTAGTTGAGTTTAGTTGGTGACTAGTCAATCCTAGTTATGAGTCAGTTACATTAAGTTACATATAATTACATCTAGTTACATCTAGTTACATTCAGTTAGATTATTTTAACTGATTCTAACTGATTGAGCCACTGATTTAGACAACTGGAGCTAACTAGTTAGGCTCCGATAGTGATTTAGACATGTCTAGTTATCCATTCCATTAGTTTGAGTTAACCAATTCTAATTTCCTCTCATGTATTCAAATTGTATGCTTATTAATACCGGTGTATTACATTGTAAACATCATCCAAATTGTATCCATTTACTTTTTTGATTAATCAAATAATTATATAGATGCAACCCATTTTTTTCACTGTTTCATGTCAATTATGAGTAAATTGCTTGTGAGATCTATTTGTGAGTTTTGTCTTGGTTCATAGATTCCTGTGAGCTCAATTTTTATAGTGAGCAACTTAACAGGGGAATAAATTCGCTAGCCTACTTAGAGGGGTCAGAATCTCTGCATGCTTTGGTCATTCTCTCCAGCATGAGAAGATCTACATCCCAACAAAATCTAAGCTCCATCAGGAAAATCCTCTACCAAAAACGTCACCTTTAGCTGAGGAGAGGGTTTTGTGTTGCTGGCCTATAACACTGGAAAGGAAGCATCATTAACTCACCAGTCTGAATCTTTATGCATGCATCTTATCTCTGGAGTATCATCAGCTTGATTATTAGTGGTAAGTGTTGACCTTCTTTCTGAAAATATTTTCCCTAGTTTAGCTATAATTTAGGGCCATTGTCCTGACATCTTGCATGCAAATTTTATTTCAGTATTCTTGCACATTTTGAGAGTACAAATAAGCCCTAGAATAGTGAAACAATAGAATGTCAGTATTTGGGATATTACAGTGGTATCAGAGCATGTTCCTTTCCAGCCGTGGGATTGAACATGAGAAGTAAATGAATACATAAGAAGACACTTTTGTAACCTATAGGATAAGGAAGAGTAGGTACACCGAGGAGCAAGAATTTGAGGATATCTAGTTAGAAGATACCAACTCAAATATGGACCCAACAGGTATACATTCTGATAGAGGGAAATGTATAGGAGAAGAGGAAGACATGATGTAGTTTCGTAGCTTAGTAAACACACTGCATGACCTAGCCAAAGGTCAAAAGGAAGTATTGAATGCAATAAACATATTGACTTAGAAACCGGAGCCAGGTCATAGCTGTATACCTATCTCACCAGTAGATAGAGGGTCTACAAGCAGTAGTGGAAAGAATACATACACCAATATGAAAAACACACCCCACATATATAACTGACCTTCCAACAAACCTACTATGGCTCACTTCCTAGCAGATGCAATAGCAGGAACAATCATGCCAGTAGAACCTAGTGAACCATTTGGAGCGTTTTTATAGGAATACGAGGATTTGGGAGATGAGTTCCATGAATCCATGTCTTTCTTAGACTTCTGCAATATGAAAAGTAGGCACCGACCCAAGAATTTCAACAGAAGGTTTAAGCAGAATTATGAGATGCAGAAATATTTGGGTAGATTGACCATCCCAAACTTTGATGGGGCTCATCGAGGTTCAACTAGAATATGGGTTCAAAAGTTAGATAATTACTTCCAACTCAACCCCATGATAGAGACAAATGCCATTAAATTGACTACGCTACACCTGGATGGAGAGGCTCATGAGTGGTGGTACCACGAGCTAGTGACATTGGGTCACAACACCATCAGTTCCTACAGTGAGTTGAAATAGAAGCTGATGGAGCAATTTGATAGGAAGGACCCAGAGATACACTTTAGAGAGTTGGATCAACTCAAATAGACAGGTAGTTCCAATGCCTTCATCTTAGAGTTTCAGAGAGTCGTTGTTATGGTGACAAATGTGTCAGAAAGAAGGTTGTTTATGCTGTTTTCAGAGGCCTTGACAGAGCCTTTACGGGGGTGGGTGAAAGCCTATAAACCATATACTCTACACGATGCAATCAACTGAGCCAGAGATTTACAAGATTCAGTTCCGAAGAACAGGTTTCCACTTAAGACAAACTTCCCGGTAAAATACAAAGACCGAAAACCTTTTCAACAGGAAGGACCAAGAAAAGATTGGTTGGACGCTGACACGAGGAAATATTTGAGAAGGAAAAATTTATGTTTCACTTGTCAGGAGCCAGGGGTTCTAGGTCACAGGTGCTCAGGGAAGGCCAAGGCCCATTATATTGAGGTCTATTCAGATAGTGGAGGGGAAGAATCCAAGCAGGAAATAACAAAGGCATTGCGGGTAGGAGAGGAAGAGTCACTATAGGGAGATACACAAGAGGGATTTATTGCTAAATTATCCGGAGTACCTAGGTTTCATACTCTTAGGGTCAGAGGAGTAGTACAAGGCCATAGGGTAGGAGTGTTGATTGATGGGGGAGAAAACCACAATTTCATTGATGCAGCATGGGTGGCTAAGAGGAGTATTCCGACAGAGAAGTTTGAGGGATTCACTGTAGCGGTAGTAGGAAATAATAGCATGGAGTGCAACTATTGGATTCCTAAACTGAATGTCACATTAGGAAAATACCATATGACAGAATCATTTTATGTGGTGAATGTGGCTGATACAAATGTAGTATTAGGTGTCCAGTGGCTTTATTCAATAGGAAAATATACTAAGGATCACAAGGAAATGGAAATAGAATTCCAAGGACCGGATGGAAAATGGGTAGTTTTGAGGGGCATGAATACTTATCCCCCCAAACTAGTATCATCATAGAGAATGGAGGTAGTACTCATAAAGGGTGACATAGAATGGTCAGCAGAGTGCTTGGTTACTTTTAGAAAACCTCTAGAGAACAACACCCAACATCCAACAGATATTCAGGCGCTATTGCAGAAACATGAGAAGGTACTTCGGGATCTTCCAGCAGGTAGAGCACTAGATAGGGGATTTGAGCATATTATTGAGTTGGAGGAGGGGACACAAGAATTCATAACCACTCCATACATACATCCCAAAAGATACAAGGATGAGATCGAGAAGACAATCAAGGAATTACTAGAACTAGGATATATTCGACCGAGTTCTAGTCTATTTGCATCATCAGTGGTCTTAGTTAAAAAGAAGGATGGCACATTACAAATGTGTATTGATCAAAGAGAAGTCAACAAGAATAAGTTCAAAAACATGTATCCCATCCCGAGGATTGATGAACTAATGGACGAGCTACGAGGTGCAAAATACTTTTCAAAGATCGATCTTCGATCATGGTACCATCAGATCCGAGTAAGGGATTAAGACATTTCCAAGACAACTTTTCGTTGCCGCTATGGTCACTATGAGTTCTTAGTCATGCCTTATGGACTCACCAATGCTCGAGCCACCTTCCAGTCTTGCATGAACCACACTTTCAGGGCTCAGTTACGAAAGTATTTGCTAGTATTCTTTGATGATATTTTAATTTACAACAAAAATTTGGAGGAACATCTGAAACACTTAGATGAGGTATTGCGAATTCTAGAATAGCACTCTCTTTACGCGAATATGTCTAAGTGTGAGTTTGTCATGAAGGAGATGATGTATCTAGGACATATAATGAGTGCAAAAGGGCTAGAGGTTCATATGGAGAAGATTAGAGCTATCCAGGATTGGCCTACGCCAAAGATAGTTACTGAACTAAAGGGATTTTTAGGCCTTTGCACATATTACAGGGGGTACGTTAAGGGATTCTCTCAATTCACCGCACCACTCACTGACCTCACAAAGGAAGGGGAATCCACATGGACAAAATTAGCAAAGAAAAACTTTGAGGAAATGAAAACCATCACGAGTTCTTGCCCAATTTTGGCACTACCATATTTCTCACAGCTGTTCATAGTGGAATGTGATGCTTCAGGAGAAGGACTAGGGGAAGTACTGATGCAAACCCATCACCCGATTGCATTTGAAAGATGGAAACTGAAATACTATGAGCGCCAAGTGTACTCCATATATGACAAAGAGATGCTATCAATCTTACATTCCCTAACTAAATTCAGACAGTATTTGGTGGGAAGCAAATTCAAAATCAAGACAGATAATATCAACCTCAAATACTTCTTGGAGCAGAAATAATTAAATGAGTGCTAACAAAAATGGGTCAGCAAGGTACGTGCTTATGATTTTGAAATAGAGTATGTGAAGGGTAAGAACATTGTAGTAGCTGATGCCTCATCCAGATGACCAACTTCATTATCCCTCATGAGTATATCCACGGATTGGAGGTCTCTTCTATTAGTAGAATATTCCAAAAACAAATTTTCTTATGAGTTATTAGATGGACAGATCCAGGATGACAGATATAGAATCATTGATGACATAATCTATTACAAAGGTAGGATAAACCTTGTCCCAGAATCAGCTTTAAAGGGGAAGATCATACATGCATAGCATGACTCGCCATTATCAGGGCATCAGGGGTTCTTGAAAACCTATAGGAATATTCGAGAGAGGTTCTCATAGAAGAGACTCAGGGGGAGGTAATACAACACATCGAGGAATGTAGTATCTACTAGCAAAACAAGATTGAACATACTTATCTGGTAGGGTTACTTCAACCATTACTGATACCGAAGCAGAAATGGGAAAGCATCTCGATGGACTTCACTACAGGGTTACCCAAGGTACATGGATGAGACTGCTTATATGTAGTGGTAGATTGATTGACCAAATTTGATCACTTCTTTGCTATCTCTTTTGACTATTCAACATCACAAGTAGCCGAGTTATTTTTCAGAGAGGTTTTCAGACTCCATAGGCTACCCAAAACCATTGTCAGTGATCGTGACAGTAAATTCACCAGTGCTTTTTGGTAAAAGCTATTCATATTGGTAGGGACAGAACTTGCTACAAGCACCAGTTATCATCCCCAGAGTGATGGGAAAATGGAGATTGTCAACAAGTGGATTGAGGGGTATCTAAGAAACTATGTAGCAGGGTAACATAGGACATGGATTAAATGGCTACACTTAGGAGAGTACTGCTACAATACTACCCACCACATGTCTATTAAAATGGCACCTTTCAAGGCTCTATATGGCTATGTAGCACTGAACTTTGCAGAGTTGGATTTGGGAGACAACAGGGCACCAAAGGCCAAATATTGGGTACGGGACAGTCAAGATATTCTCAAGGTCCAGAAGGAGAATCTACAGGAAGCACAGAATCAGCAAAATCTATACACAGACATACACAAGATTGAAAGGAGTTTTGAGGTAGGAGATCTAGTATATTTATGGCTACAACCTTACATGCAATCTTTCGTTAAGAATAAAGGAGTGGAAAAACTAAAACCTCGCTTCTATGGTCCTTACAAGGTAGTTAGGAAGGTTGGAGAGGTGGATTATGAACTAGAACTCCCAGAGGAGAGAAAAATTTACAATGTGTTTCATGTGTCTAACCTCAAGAAAACAATAGGACAGCACATTGCTCCATCCACTGAGTTACCTCCCTTAGATGATGAAGGGATATTGGTACCGATTCTAGAGAGAATCCCACAGGTGCGAGAAATGAAACTCTAAAACAGGGTGATTCGAGAGTACTTAGTAAAATGGAAATAATTACCTATGGAGGATGCCACATGGGAGGGAGAGCAAGTATTGCAACATCCTAGTTTGTAGTTGCTTGAGGACAATGAATTTCAAGTGGGGAGGACTGTAATGTCCTCTTCTCATTAAGCACCAAAACACCCGCTAAACTATTTAATTCCCATAGGTTCGAGTGGGTACTGCATAATAGGGAATTGACTGAGGACAATTGGTACTTAGAATAGATCGGAACATTCATTCAGTATTAAAGTCATCAGTTGGATAAAATAAGCCTTATTTATTTAGGCTTAAAAGGAAACATCAATTTAGAATTGCATGCATGCAAAAGTGAAGCATAAACCCTAAAAGTGACATGCAAACCCTAAAAGTGCATGATGATCTATTTAAGAAGGCTTATTGGAATAAATGAGCTATATATCATTATTACTGTTGATTTGGAGTATTTGAGTAGCAGCACAGTGTGTAGAAACATCAGTTGGGCTTGAAGACGACGTCCTCAGCTAACGAGGGTTCGACAGTGAAATATCTTCCCTAGTCTCCTTTAGGTAGGGCATTCAGGTCCACCATTAGATTTTGTCCTTATTCTTTCATATAAAACGATTTGGAATGCACAATAATATTGTTTGTAGGAACACATGTGCAAATATTTCCATATATTGGCATCACCTTCATCAGGAGGGTCACTCTACTGCATTAGGTGATCACCAGCTTCCAATTTGCTCATCCGGAGTAGTTATCAGTTGTCTTGTGTGGTTGGGGGCATGAGAAGCTCAACAAGGGGAACCAATTTGCTAGCCTTATTAGAGGGGTCAAAATCTATGCATGCTCCTGTCATTCTCTCCGGCACGGGAAGATATACATCCCAACAAAATATCAGCTTCATCAGGCAACTCCTCCACCAAAAATGTCACCTTTAGCTGAGGAGAGGGTTTCGTGGTGCTGGGCGGTAGCACTGGAAAGGAAGCATCATTACCTCACCAGTCCATCTCTTTATGCATGAATTTTATCTCTGGAGTATCATCAGCTTGATTATCAGTGGTAAGTATTGACCTTCTTTCTGAAAATATTTACCCTAGTTTAGCTATAATTTAGGGCCATTGTCCCAACACCTTGCATGCAAATTTTATTTCAGTATTCTTGCAAATTTTGAGAGTACAAATAATCCCTAGAATAGTGAAATAATAGAATATTGGTATTTGTGATATTACAAAGGTCATGGGTCCAAAAGACGCAAATTCATGAGATCCATTCTCACATGGTGGTAGGTGTGTCCTCCCATGGTGCAGATGTAAGGGTTGTGGTTGAGATGTGTGCATCTGGGCTGTGCTCCGAGTGACGATGAGATGATCTGAAGATGACAAAGTGATAGCAGGGCTTCAGGTTTTTCAGAGGCATATAATCAGTCCTGGGATGCTCCTTCAAGTTTTGCAGAGGCATATAATCAATCCTGGGAGATCCTTCAGGTTTTACATAGGCATATAATCAGTTCTGGGATGCTCCTTTAGGTTTTGCAGAGGTATATAATCAGCCTTGGGAGATCCTTCAGGTTTTTCAGAGGCATATAATCAGTCCTGGGATGCTCTTTCAAGTTTTGTAGAGGCATATAATTAGTCCTAGGATGCTCCTTCAGTTTTTTCAAAGGCATATAATAAGTCACGGGAGATCCTTCATGTTTTGCAAGGCAATAAGTCTTGACCTATACCTACTTGATGATTCAAATACCTACATTGAGGCCAGGCCTACAACCAACATGAAAAAGGGTTGGATCTGTAGAACTTCCTATGACGAGTAGATTCGAGAGATAACACCATTTGATCGAGATGAGAACAATAGTAACAGTGACGATGATGATCCAACGTTAAAGTCTTGTGCCTATATGTATTGATGTCTGTGTCAATAGAATACCTTCCTACTTAAGAGGGAGTGTTAATGTAATTGTAAATTCAGAAGATATTCCCTTGTATATTTCATATTGTATTTTATTGTACCCCAACGGATATGTTTATTCCTCCGATCGAGAGAGTCATTATTGTATTTAATTCATGTAAAGTCATTGAGGTTAACCCTCCATTGTATGTCAAGGAATTAGACCCCATAGTTAAGTTGTATTAGGGTTATGAGACTCTCCTATGGAAGTCGACCCTGTTGAGGGAAAAAGTCAAGTGGAAAATGCGGTATAAATAGAGAGAGTGACTCTCTATTTTAAACACACACTCACTCATCAAGTTCGCATTATAGAGAGAGGAAAATATCACACAAGGGAGAGAGAGAAGCTGTCGTCGGTGCTCATTCTATCTCCGAGGAAGTTACGAGTTTTTCTCCTTTATGGTTTCCCCAAGGAAAGTATTTGTGTCTCTTGTCTCTTGTGATTATTTCTGTACATGTTATTCTCCCAGATAAGATCCTAGATCATATTGAATAAAATGTAAAAATATAACACAAGACACCAGAACAAGCTTTCTTCGGTGAGAAACCAGAAGTTAGCCACCTCAGAATATTTGGATTCCTAGTGTACATACACATTCTGAAGGAGAAAAGAACGAAGTTAGACCCTTTAGGAAAGAAGGGCATATTTGTGGGATATAATGAAAACTCAAAGACTTACAGAATATACTCTCTAGGGTACAAGAAGATCAATATCATTAGGGATGTGACATTTGATGAAGACTCGATATACACAATCCAGAAAGCTACCTATTGAAGACATTGAAGAATCAAAAGTACCTAGGATCCGAGATACAATAATGAATGAAGCAACTCCAGAAGAAGATCGGGAAATGGCATAACCTCAGGAACATGTAGATTTACCTCGTGAGAATAATTCTCACAAGAGGAAACCATCATGGGTACAAGAGGAAATTCTAGATGCAGAGAGATATGGCGCTTCAGAAGGAATACACAGAGAAATAAAGAGACCTAGGCCATACTCCAGCTATGTGTCCCTGCTATGTGACATCATTAACAAGGAACCTTCCAACTATGAAGAAGCGGCATAAAAGAAAGAATGGAAGGATGCCATGATCGAGGAATACCAGTCGATCATGAAAAATGATGTCTGGGATGTGGTCCCGATACCAAAAGGAAGTCTATCGTGACTTCCAAGTGGATCTACAAGATCAAGCATGCTGCAAATGGAATCATAGAGAAATATAAAGCGATATTTTTGGCATGTGGCTTCTCCCAGAAGGAAGGGATAGATTATGAGGAGAATTTTGCACCTGTAGCTAGATACACTTCCATCAAAACAATACTTGCTCTGGCTGCAGTGATGAAATGGAAGGTACACTAGATGGATGCCAAGACAACATTCTTGAATGGTGTAGTGGAAGAGTAATTGTATGTGGAGAATCCACTCGGATTTAAGACACATGATAGGCAGGATCATGTGTGAAAATTGAAGAAATATTTGTACGGATTGAAGCAGGCTCCCAAGACATGGTACAACATGATGTACAACTTCCTGACTAGTTTGGGATTTATCAAGAGTAAAACAGAATCCAAACTTTAATATGCGGTTGAAAAAGGGAACCCAATAATACTCCTACTGTATGTAGACGACCTGTTTGTGACAGGTGAGGATGTATTGATTGCAGATACAAAGAGGAATATTGCTGCCGAGTTTGAGATGAAGGACTTGGGAATGATGCATTATTTTCTAGGTATGGAAGTGTGGCATAGTGCAGATGGAGTCTTCCTTGGTCAAGGGAAGTATACAATAGAGATCTTGAAGACATTTGGGATGATGGACTGCAAGGAAATAGCCAGACCCATGGAATCGAACTTGAAGCTACTTTGTGATGCTTCATCAGAGTCAATTGATGCCACGATGTATCGTCAAATCATTGGGTCATTGATGTACCGAACAAACATGAGACTAGAAATATGATTTTCAATGAACACTTGATCCAGTTCATGACGAATCCAAGACAAGTTCACCTATTTGCTGCAAAGAATATATTGAGGTACCTAAAGGGTATTGTTGATTATGGGCTCAGGTATGACGCGAATCAAAAGGTTAACCTGTAGGGTTATGTTGATTCAGACTGGGCTGGAAGTTCCGTAGATAGGAAGAGGACCTTGGTGTGCTACTTCAGTATGGGATCAGGTGTGATCTCTTGGTTTAGCAGGAAGCAGTATTGCATGTAACTGAGTACAACCAAAGTAGAGTATGTCGCAGATTGTTCGGCTAGTTGTGAGGAAGTATGGCTTAGGAAGCTACTACCTGATTTTTTTGTTCTCTAGTTAGAGGTAACTTGTATATTTCGTGGAAACTAAAGTTGTATAAAGTTGTCTGAAAACCCAGTGTTTCATGAAAATTTGAAGCACATTGAGATCAAGTACCACTATATCAGGGATATGGTGTAAAGAGGAGCAGTAAAGATCCATTATGTTGCAAAGGATGAGCATATTTCCAATGTATTGACCAAGCCATTAGCTAGAGTGAAGTTTGAATACTTCAGAGATAAGCTTGGTGTACTTCATATCAAGGTTCCCTCCAAGGGAAGGTGATGAGTCCTGAAGACGTAGATGCACGAGATCCTTTCTCACATGGTGGTAGGTGTGTCCTCCCATGGTGTAGATGTAAGGGTTGTGATTGTTCCATTTAAGATGTGTGCATATGGGTCGTTCTTTGTGTGATGATGAGATGATCTGAAGATGACGAGATGGTAGTAGGGGATTTAGGTTTTCCAAAGGCATATAATCAGTCCCGGGATATCCTTTAGGTTTTGCAGAGGCATATAATCAATTATGGGATGCTCCTTCATGTTTAGCAGAGCCATATAATCAGTCCTGGGAGATCCTTCAAGTTTTGTAGAGGCATATAATCAGTCTTGGGATGCTCTTTGTAGTTTTGGAGAGGCATATAATCAGTCCTGGGAGATCCTTCAGGTTTTGGAGAGGCATATAATCAATGGTGGGATGCTCCTTTAGGTTTTCCATGTTGATGTAATTGTAACTTCGGAATGTATTCACTTATGTATCTTATGTATTATACCCCGATGTTTTTATTATGGGACGTGTCCGTAATGTAATTGAGTCATGTCATGCCCCGATGTTATGATCGGGAGTTTCTATAATGTAATCAGGTCATGTCAAGTCAATGTGGGTAACCCTCCTATTGGTCAAGGGTTAAAGTCCCCGTAGTTCCGGGGCACTAGGGTTGTTAGACTAACCTCGTGAAGTCAGCCCTAGTAGGGTTTAGTCAAGTCGGGAATTAGTATAAATAGAGAGCTATCCTCTCTATTTATCACACACTCACTCACACTCAGTTGTAGCGCATAGCTAAGGAAGAAGAAGACATTGGGGCTAGGAAGAAATAGGTTATTGTTGTTGGGAGATCATCTTACTATTTTGGGGTTTTACTTTTGGTGCTGCTTCTATCTCTGAGGAATTTGTGGGGTTTTCTCCATTTATGGTTTCCCCAAGGAAAAACATTGTGTTCATTGTCTCTTGTGTTTGATTGCTGTTCTTGTTATTCTCTCAGTTAAAGATCCTAATATAATGCTAGCTTAATGTTAAAAATCTAACATGGTATTAGAGCTAACCTGAGAAGAAGACACTGTGCAGCTACGGGAACTAGGGCTTCCTACTTTTTGGATATCTCTCCATAGTTTTTCAGCAAAAGAAGGTTGGAATAACTCTCCTCCCTAGGGCGCATCTTTCTGTTGAAGCAGAATCTAATTCTGAGGTTTTTTAGTTTTGGACCCGACACTATTGTCGAAAATTAGGGCTTTCCACAGAAGTGGAATTTTTAGTGAGCCCAGTCCTGGATTGATCTCCTCCTCAAAATTGAAGTTAGGGATCAAGATCAAAGAATTTGGTTGGACAGAACTCTGGAAAAAGAAAAACCCTAATTTTCTCTTGAACCAACACTGCAGAATTTCAGCTCCAAATCCAGATCTGACATCTTAACCTGGTAAGATCTAAATCTTTTGTATTTCCATTTGAGGTTCTCAGTTAAGATGTCTCATCATACCAAGCTTGATGAAAATATTGAGGGAGTTGATAACTTCCGAGCCTGGAAGTATAGGATCTCCCTAGTCCTGAAAGAAAATGAGTTGGACTCTTATATCAGTGAGGAGGTTCGAGTTCCAGAGGGAGATGAGGATAAGGCCTTACATAAGAAGAAGTTGGTTATGGAAAAGAGGATCTTGCTGATTCAATCAAGGATCACCTCATACCACATGTGTCCTCCCTAAAGACACCTAAAGCTATGTTTGATGCCCTAACCAAATTGTTTGAAGGGAAGAACATAAACCGGAAGATGACTCTGAGAAACCAACAAAAGAATGTGGAGATTTAGAATGCAGAGACCATCCAGTCTTACTTCACAAGAGTCTCTCAGATCAAGGAACAACTAGAAGCAGTAGATGAATAAGTGGAGAATGTTGAGATTGTAATGACCACCTTGAATGGTCTCCCTAGGACATGGGACTCTTTCATTCAAGGGATCTGTGCCAGAAAGAAGTTAGTCAAGTTCAGAAGACTTTGTGAAGAATTCTCACAAGAAGAAGCTCGGATAGCAGCTCAAGAAGAAAATATGGGAAGTGAAGATCGATCTCTCACAGTTCAATCCAAGAAACCCAGAAGGGACCATCATCATCATCATTCTAAAGGTAAGCACTCTTCCCACAAGAAATCTCAAATCAGATGTTATACTTGTGATGAAATAGGACACTTTGCCAGAGATTGTGCTAAAAGCAAAAGAAACCCTCAAAAGAAGAAAACCAACAAGATAAGACATCATGCTCATGCTGCAGAGGATGATGAACCTTCCACAAAGAAAACCAGATATGAAAGTGAAGATTCTTCAAGTGATGAAGAATATGTTTTGATTTCTGCTCTCACGGGAAATATCACACATGGAAGCAATGATTGGATTATAGATAGTGGGGCTTCCAAACATATGACGGGATTCAAACAGTATTTTGTGAGACTATCAGAACATGAATCACCTCACAAGGTGAAGCTTGGAGATGACTACCAGTATCCAATAAAAGGTAGTGGGGAATCCTCATATAAGCTAGACTCCAGAAATTCCATGAAGATGAAGGATGTATTGTTTGTACCATGACTCAAGAAAAACCTCCTCTCCATATCTGCATTAGATGCAAAAGGCATGAGGGTTGCATTTGTAGATGGCCAAGTTCTCATGTGGCCAAAAGGGAATACCTTCGATGATGTAGTAGTAATTGGGGAACAAGAAGGAGGTTTGTACAAATTGAAAGGCCATCTAGAACAAGCCTTGATCCATGACACAGTAGAGCCAAATGAACTTTGGCATAGAAGGCTTGCACATGTGCATTATAGAGCACTACCACTTGCAAGCAAAGCTATTGAAGGTCTTCCAGAAATACAAGCAAAACATGATGGAGTCTGCAAAGGATGTGCAAATGAAAAGAATACAAAGAAGACATTTCCAAGTAGCGAGAGCAAAGCGAAAGGAATCCTGGAAATCATCCACTCCAATGTATGCGGACCAATGTCATCAAGTTCACTAAGCATGTAGGTATACTATGTTTCTTTCATTGATGACTTTTCTAGGAAGACATGGATTTACTTCATGAAGAACAAAGATGAAGTATTCAGCAAGTTCAAGGAATTCAAAGCCTTGATTGAGAACCACACAGAAAAGAATATCAAGACCTTTCGATCAGATAATGGTGGATAATTCACATCAAATGAATTCAAAGAGTTATGCAAAGACTCATGGATTAAGAGGGAGTTGTCCACCCCATATAATCCACAACAGAGTGGGATTGTAGAAAGGGAGAATAGAACTATGATGGAAGTTGCAAGAGCAATGCTTCATGATCAATATATTCCTATGCATCTATGGGAAGAAGCTGCCAAAACAATGGTGTATGTACAGAACCATACTCCACACAGAGTACTCGAGAACAAGACACCTGAAGAAGTATTTTTCGGCGAGAAAATAGAAGTCAACCATCTCAAAATATTCGGCTGTCCAGTGTATATACACATTCCAAAAGAGAAGAGGACAAAATTAGATCCTTCAGGAAAGAAGGGTATATTTGTGGGATACTCTGAAAGTTCGAAGGTTCACAGAATATACTTCCCAGGATTCAAGCGGATCGACATCAGCAGGGATGTGACATTTGATGAAGACTCAGCTTACAACAAATCCAGAGAGAAACCTGCTGAAGAACCCGAAGAATCAAAGCCACCCATAATTCATGATACAACCATGAATGAAGAAACTCAAGAAGAAGATCAAGAATTTGAAGAACCTCAAGAACCTGTAGATCCACCTCAGGAGAAGAATCCTCATAAAGAGGAAACCTGCTTGGGTACGAGAAGCTATTCAAGGTGCGAAAAGATATGGGGCTGCAAAAGAGAATCACAGAGAAAGAAAGAGGACCAGATCCTGCTTCGGATATGTAGCATTATTATGTGATTTCATCGATAAAGAACCTTCCAACTATGAAGAAGCAACATAACAGAAAGAATGGAAGGATGCTATGATCGAAGAGTATCAATCGATCATGAAGAATGATGTTTGGGATATTGTCCCAAGACCAGAAGGGAAGTCTATTGTAACTTCCAAATGGATCTACAAGATCATTCATGCTGCAGACGGTAGCATAAAAAAATATAAAGCAAGATTTGTTGCTCGTGGTTTCTCTCAGAAAGAAGGAATAGATTATGAAGAAACTTTTGCACCTATAGCCAGATACACTTCCATCAGATCAGTACTTGCTCTGGCTGCAGTGATGAAATGGAAGATATACCAGATGCTGCAGACCGTAGTATAGAAAAATATAAAGAAATATTTGTTGCTCGTGGTTTCTCTCAGAAAGAAGGAATAGATTATGAAGAAACTTTTGCACCTGTAGCCAGATACACTTCCATCAGATCAGTACTTGCTCTGGCTGCAGTGATGAAATGGAAGATACACCAGATGGATGTCAAGACTGCTTTCTTGAATGGTGTAGTGGAAGAGGAAGTGTATGTGGAGCAGCCACTCGGTTTTGAGACACATGATAGGGAGTCTCATGTATGTAGATTGAAGAAAGCCCTGTACGGTTTGAAACAGGCACCCAGGACATGGTACGACAAAATTGACAGCTTTCTATCTAGTTTGGGATTTACCAATAGTAAAGCAGATTCCATCCTTTACTACAAGGTTGAAGGTGGAAACCTTGTGATGCTCCTACTGTATGTAGATGATCTGTTTGTAACAAGTATGGATGGGTTGATTGTTGATACAAAGAGAAAGCTTGCTGCCGAGTTCAAAATGAAGGACTTGGGTATGATGCATTATTTTCTAGGCATGGAGGTGTGGCAAAATGCAGATGGAATCTCCCTCAGACAAGGGAAGTATGCAGCAGAGATCCTGAAGAGGTTTGGGATGATGGACTGCAAGGCCATGACAACACCTATGGCATCGAACCTGAAGCTATTGAGTGATGCTTCATCAGAAGCGGTTGATGCTACGATGTATTGTGAAATGATTGGGTCCTTGATGTACCTGACGAACATGAGACCAGATATTTGCTTTGCTGTGAACACCTTGAGCCAGTTCCTGACAGATCCGAGACATGTTCACTTGATTGCTGCAAATCATATTCTGAGGTACCTGAGGGGTATAGTTGATTATGAACTCAAGTATGAGGCAAGTCAGAAGATTAACCTGGAAGGTTATGTCGATTCAGATTGGGCAAGCAGTGCCATCGATAGGAAGAGCACTTCAGGGTGTTGCTTCAGTATGGGATTAGGTGTGATCTCTTGGTTTAGTAGGAAGCAATCCTGTGTGGCACTAAGTACAACTGAAGCAGAGTATGTCGCAGCTTGTTCAGCTAGTTGGGAGGCAGAATGGCTTAGGAAGCTACTCTCTGATTTATTTGATCTCAAGTTGGATGCTACTTGTATATATTCTGACAACTAGAGTTGTGTGAAGTTGTAGGAGAACTTGGTGTTCCATGACAAGTCGAAGCATATCGAGATCAAGTATCACTATATCAGGGATATGGTGCAGAGGGGAGTAGTGAAGCTCCAGTATGTTGCAACAGACGAACCGATAGTTGATGTGTTGACGAAGCCATTGCCGAGATTGAAGTTTGAGTACTTTAGGGAGAAGCTTGGTGTTCTCCAAATCGAGGTTCCTTCCAAGGGGAAGTGATGAGTCCGTGAGCCATTTTGACATGGTGAGAGGATTGGTTCCTTCCATGGTCAGATGTAAGGGCAGAGCCATTCTATCATGGTGAGAGGATTGGTTCCTTCCATGTCAGATCTGAGTGCTGAGCCATTCTGATATGACTGTAGGATTGGTTCCTACATGATCAGATATAAGGGTTGTTGCCATTCTTGGAATGGAGGTGCCTGGTTAGTTACCAGGAATACTTGGTCTGGGACTGAGGGCCTTTCTGATACGACTGTAAGATGTAGTATTACATGATCAGATGTGAGTGCATGGCCATTTTGATGTGATTGAGGGATTGGTTCCCACTTGATCAAATATAAGGGCTGATGCCGTTCTCTGGGAGAATGGAGGCACCTGGTCAGTTACCAGGAAAGCTCAGTCTGGGACTGGGGGCCATTCTAATATGACTATGGGATGTGTTCTCACATGATCAGATGTGAGTGTAGGGCCATTTTGACGAGTAGGTCAGATATAAGTGCTGGGCCATTCTAACAGGTAGGTCAGATATAAGTGTTGGGCCATTCTAACGAGTAGGTTAGATATAAGTACTGGGCCATTCTGAATAGTAGGTCAAATGTAAGGGCTGGGCCATTTTGACATGGGAGAGGATGAGGTTCCTTCCATGGTCAGATGTAAGGGCTGGGCCATTCTGACATGGTGAGGGGATTAAGTTCCTCTCATGGTCAGATGTGAGTGCTGGGCATGCATTTCTGACGAGTCAAGGTCAGATGTAAGTGCTGGACGGGCCATTCTGACTTAGGGTCAGATATAAGCGCCGAGAAAGACCTACATGGAGGCTAGGCCTACACCCAACATGAAAAAGGGCTGGCTCTGTAGAACTTCCTGTGACAAGAAGAATCATGAGATAGCACCCATGATGATTTTAGTGATGATGATCCAGTAGTGATGATCCAGATTGAGTGATGATCCAGATCGAGTGATGATCTAGATCCAGATGAAGATGACGAGAACTCGAGGATGATCTAGATGATACAAAGAATAAGACTTGTGTTGATAAATTGTGTCGAGAGAATACCTTCCTAGTTAAGAGGGAGTGTTGATGTAATTGTAACTTCAGAATGTATTCACTTATGTATCTTATGTATTATACCCCGATGTTTTTATTCCAAGATGTGTCTGTAATGTAATTGAGTCATGTCATGCCCCGATGTTCCGATCAGGAGTTTCTATAATGTAATCAAGTCATGTCAAGTCAATGTGGGTAACCCTCCTATTGGTCAAGGGTTAAAGTCCCTGCAGTTTCGGGGCACTAGGGTTGTTAGACTCACCTAGTGAAGTCGACCATAGTAGGGTTTAGTCAAGTCAAGAATTAGTATAAATAGAGAGCTAACCTCTCTATTCATCACACACTCACTCACACTCAGTTGTAGCGCATAGCTAAGGAAGAAGAAGACACTGGGGCTAGGAAGAAAGATGTTACTGCTGTCAGGAGATCATCTTACTATTTTGGGGTTTTACTTTTGGTGCCGATTCTATCTCTAAGGAAGTTGCGGGGTTTTCTCCATTTATGGTTTCCCCGAGGAAAAACACTGTGTTCATTGTCTATTGTGTTTGATTGCTGTGCTTGTTATTCTCTGAGTTAAAGATCCTACTATAATGCTAGCTTAATGTTAAAAATATAACATTCCATAGGAAATGTAATAAGTCCTGATCTATACCTACTTGATGATTTGAAGACCTACATGGAGGTCAGGTCTACATCCATCATGAAAAATGGATGCCTCTATAGAACTTCCTATGGCGAGTAGATTCGAAAGAACATACCATTTGATCGATATGATGAGAACTACAACAACAGTGACGATGATGATCAAACATTGAAGACTTGTGCCTATATGTATTGATGTCTGTGTCAAGAGAATACCTTCCTAGTTAAGAGGGAGTGTTAATGTAATTGTAACTTCGGAAGATATTCACTTGTATATTTGATATTGTATTTGTATTTTATTATTGTACCCCCGACGGATATGTCCATTCCTCTGATCGGGAGAGTCATCATTGTGTTTGAGTCAGGTACAATTATTTAGGAAAACCCTTCTTTGTATGTCGGGCATTAGTCCCTAGAAATGAGTTGTACTAGGGTTATTAGACTCTCCTAGAGAAGTCGGCCCTGTTGAGGAAAAAGTAAATTCAGGATAAAGTATAAATAGCGAGAGTGAATCTCTATTTTAACACACACACTCATTCATCAAGTTTGCATGAGAGAGAGAGAGAGAGAGGACAAGCTCGTACAAGGGAGAGAGAGAAGCTATCGAAGATAATATTTATACTTTTGGGTTTTACTTTTTCTACTGGTGCTCATTCTATCTCTGAGGAAGTTACGGGGTTTTCTCCTTTATGGTTTCCACGAGGAAAATCTTTGTGTCTATTGTCTCTTGTGATTATTGCTATGCATGTTATTCTCTTAGATAAGATCCTAGATCATATTGAATAAATTGTAAAAATATAACATACCTCAGTGACCATACACAATGATGACATCTCGAAAGGAGGGAAACACATCTCTGATGGTGGTACAACAATATACAATAGTAATATACATCAGAATATATTCTAAATTTACAATAACAGCAAAAATATTATATATAATATTTTCTAAAAGAAATGCACAAAGGACTAGTAGTTGTTTGAAAAATGATGTATACACATCAAAAGAGAGGATTAAGTGACTCACCAACATTGTGTAGGTTTTCCATAGTTTCTTACAAACTTATTTTGATTATAAGATCCTTGATAATGATATACACCATTACAACCAGTCTTGGGTGCAAGGTAGGATGGCTAGTACCTCCCTAAATTCTTCCCATTAACCCAAACATGAACCTTTCCTAGACTCCCCAAATCCAATGCTACATGATTGTTACCTTCATGGGAATACACGTTGTTAAGATTGACAAAGAAACAAATCCATGACTTAGAAATGATACTAGATGGTAAAATTTGTATAAAAGTAAGATAAGGCTTGGAATGAAATCAAGTACATTGTTAAAACTATTTCCACATTGACTTTGATTCTTGCTCTAATAAAAAATTGATGGCAATGAAAACAGTCATTTGGCCCTCCCAATATTGGTTTTTGATAATGGTAAACTCCTTTCCTCTTATTCCCCAACAATTCCCAAGACAAATGAGTTAAAAAAAGACTAAAACAAACACATTAAAATGGTCAAAATCGGCTGCTTGTTTTTCTAACTTTGCTAATTCCCCCATTTTTGTTGATTTAAAAAATAATTGCGACGTGTCATTATTTGTTTTCCAAAGTTTAATCAGCTTGATTTTTTTGTTTGAGGTTTGTTGTCATGAAAATTTGCAATGTCATCAATATTTCGTGTATGGTCACAACAAAAGTATGTGGTCTTACCCTCCCAACATGGACATGAAAAGCCAACATGTATGCCTCATTTGATAGGCCATCATGTTGCATCGTTTTTTGGAGTTGAGGTGCATCAAGTTTAAGTCTCATTACTCATTTGGGGTACACATAAGTGATGTAAATATATTTGATTTATCTTGATTTATATGAGTTTTTCAGGCCCAAGTTATGCTTGTTAGTATTTTCCAATAATTTCCTAGATTATGATAGATTTATTTTTGGACCGACGACAATTTATTCCCCTAAATGCTATTTGTAACATTGATATGCATTGTTTAAATAGTATCCTATACAATATATGCCTCATTCATAAACATAATGTCCACTTTTCCTTGATAAAAATGCATGTTAGTATCAAAGACACCTAGAGAGAGTGAGTTAAAAAATATTTTAACAAGGCTTTTGAAAGGAGGATCCAAGCGTTGTGTTGCACCAAGAGGAAAAATCATGTTCACTTACTAGAAAAATGCAATGGGATGGAATGATTTCCTTCATAAACATTATAAAATCAAAGAGGGGAAGGGAATGCAGGCATGTACGGTAGAGGGACAACTTATTTGTAAACTTTGCCAAAATCCATGCCTATATGTGTATCACGCCATGGTTACAAAGAATGAGAAACTACAATGTTCATGTGTATCATACTCTTTTATTGTAATAAATATAAAATAAATATAAAATATAAAATACATAAATAAACATTAATAAATATAAAATACATAAATAAACATTACAAATAATAATAATAAACTAAAGGGCACAACCATTCACTTTTATGACTAGGAAAAGCATATAAGCACATGGTTAGGTTTCATCGTATCAACTATCATCTTAGTCATTCATTTCACAATTATATATACATCATCTCATATGAATTTATACATCATCTCATATGAATTTAAACTCTATGTCCTTCTTACTTTGGATGATTTCTCATATTTGAACTCTTGTTCATTATATTGGCATTAGAGCCCCTTATAGGGCACTTTAGTTGATTTTAAGTTTTGGCCCAATATAATTATTAGAGTGTCTTTGATTTTGGGTCTTTTTCCCTAATATGGGATTTGTCATTTGTTTTGTAACAAAATATATAAAATAAGAAACATAGAAGAGTACATAACAAAGGAATGCTATCTTACACAAACAAACAAAAATACGGGGACCAATCATTTTGAAAGTTCACATTGTTGCCTTCCAAAAATCTCACTTTAAGTGGTAAATCCCTAAGCACAAGTGAGATCTTGGGTGTAATTAAAAAGGGATGTACACTAGAACCATGGTAGCTCCTTCACTATCTTTAGGCCGAATCTCTACGACATAAGGGGGGGAATCCCTAGCAATGTATAAGATGAACCTTAAAAGCAAATGAGATGGCGAACCAAGATCAATGCCAATATGAGGATAATGGAGTCAAGGATCAAATAAGGTTTGAAATAATACAAAGAAGACATAGTCAAGCCATACATTGATGTGTCGTGACTATACCAAGTGTATTTTCATGTTATATGATAGTATGTAAGAGCACTTATACAAAATGCACTGTCAACACAATGAATTTGTAGCCAAGAGGTAACGTGCAACCATAGATAGTGAAGAAAACTAAAACATGAGACATTAAGCAAAATGATGAAGAAAAACAACCTTATAAATAATAAACAAGCCAACCAAATATCCCATCATCATTCAAGATTACATTAAGGTCCAGGGAGGTTTAACAACCTCTTTCCTATTCCCTTCTTATTGAATAGATATGCCTTCTATAGCTATTTTTGTTATAGCACAAATTGCGAATTCCTCATTTGTGACAATAACATCCCAAGGTGACATTTAAGTGTCTGATCGATCACAAATATGAACTTATCACTATGGAAGTGTCCCTAATTTGACATTATTTTATGGTCTAAACATCCTTGGAGAGATCCAAATTCATTTTCCTTTGAAATAAACAAGTTGCAAGAAAAATGATACCCCACACACCTTTCTTTCCTGTAAGGTGCATTCCACGCATGTTGCTCTTGAGCAGGGCACATGGGCCTACAAAAATGGGTAAACAATATAACATTTTGAAAAAGTAAAAGTTAAGTCAGTTTTTGAGTGAGTTGGTCTCGTTTGCAACCTACAAAATTGATAAGCAACCATCACAACTATCCCAAATATGTAATAAAAAGTGATTAGATGGACCAACCAAGGGAGCACACCCATCTCATTGTTATGCTGAAGGAATCTCACCACCATATTGAATCCATTGATCCCCTCATTCCCTTAGTGACCCCTATCTGAGTATTAATTTTGTAAGCAATTAAAGTTATCATCATCATATGACTTCTACCAAATGAACAATTGGAGTATTGAAAGTGGGATTATAGGTGATTCAAGAGTAGAGGAACTTGGTCGATAGCTTTGAAAGGTGCCAAACAATAATAAGGTAAGTAATTGTATTACTTTGTTGCATTCAATAGAAATTCGTTATCTTTCCCTCCCCCACATACATGTGTACTGTGTTGAACTTTGATTATTGGAAAGTTGCTTATAATTTCCAAGAATATTGCTAAATCTAGTTGAAATTGCTTATAAGTTCTTGCTTTGTTCTAAGTTTTCCATTAAATTCATAAGGTTGTGAGGAAGGTACTGTTGATTGAAATTGCCATTGATGCCAACATGGACTTGCAGTGGCCCCACAGGCAGTCATTGAAGCCACCAAGTCCCTATTGTAGTGCACATGTATGGATGATCCCAATACCCTCACATTCAATGAGTTGGAGCCCACACAGAGATGGGTATGTCTTGAAGCACCTTATATCCAGTTGAAAAGGTCCTTGTACCCACAATGATGGATCTTGGAACCACTACCTTGTTGATGATATTGAAGACCTTGCTGATGATGCTGAAGTCCCTGGAGATAGTGTTGAATCCCTAGTAGATGATGGAGAAGCATTAATGACCCATTCTGTGGTCATTTATGCTTTGACATGGTCATGGTACCCTAGGAGAAGGCCTCACAACCCCACATGAGGTAGCATAATGGATCTTGACCCTTGTAGGTCCTCTTGTGTGGTTGAAGAAACCCATGAAGTTTCCTGCTTGAAGAAGAAGCCCTTGAAGAAGTACTTGGACCCACAAGTTGGTCATGAAACCCACTGCTTGCACTTGATGAAGACCTTGATGAAATTATACCCTTGAAGATGTCCTTCAATCCCTTAAATCCCATGGATCTCTTTTGACTTTGATTATGATGTTGTGGGATTATATGGTCATGATAATTCCCTATGACACACTTGCCTTAGTCTGAAGGTCAAGTGCACACCCTTGACTAAGGGTCCTTGGCTCTTTGATGAAGCTCTTGATGGATTGATACACCCTTGATAATATAATGGAGCACACCTCTGCATATGGTAACTCACACTGTTAAACTAGCAGCAACAAGGAAGGTCTTCCTACATGCATGTGTCCTTGCATGTAGAAGACTTAAAATATGAAGCCAATTAGATTTAATTATTTTCCTAAGTTTACTTTGGAAATTAATTAAAGTGATCTAATTATTTATTGACTTTAAGTCAAAGTGAAATTAGGGTTTCCTCTTTACCTAAAGTTATAAAAGAAATGTCAATTGGTGGATAGAACACACACATTTGTATTCTGACAGAGACATGATATATGAAGGGAGAGAAAGTCAGACATAGGATTTAGCTCGGAAGATAGAGGAGCGAGCAAACAGGATCACCGAGCTACCAGGAAGGACAAGGGTTGTACAGATTAACAGGGAGTAGTTGCAGAGGAAGGCCGTATAGACAATACATATTCCGTACATATCGTACATATTTCGTATAACAGCTGTACAGACGTAGAGATCCACACGTTTGGGAGGCCGTACATCTGGCTGTACGACCACACAAAGGGGGATAGAGTTTTAGCTGGGGTTTGTCCAGTGATTCTATTGGGGAACTGCTTCACTAGGTTTGGGTGATTAGCAGTGATTGTAAAAGTTCCATATTTTCTCATAATAAAAACTTTATTTCACTATTGCATCGGTTTTCCCATCTTGGGGTTTTTCTGGGGGTTTCCATACCCAAAATAATAGTGTCAATATTGTGATGTGATGTTGTGATTTATTTCTTAGTACTTTATATTCTGTTGCATACTTGTAAACGATATTCATGTGTGTTTATCAGTAGAAATTTTGAATACACTGTTTATCCCTAGATTGAATATTAAAGGAAAACTTACATGGTATCAGAGTTCTGGTGAGCTAAAGCTGAGAGATTTGCAGTAGCAGTGTTAGATCAGGGGAAAATATATTGAAGACACAAACCTAGATTGGATATTTAGGGTTTGATAGGTACACTTCATAATGGCCATACAGTTGAGAGTTGAGGATAGAATCCATGGAGCTTAGAACTTTCCTACATGGAAAGAAAGGATCACAAGGATCCTGGATGTTAGTGATGTAGAGGAGCACATTGAATCCACAAAAGTTGCACCCACGGATCCGACATATATGATAGCTTGGAATAAGATTGATTCCAGAGCCATGTTGATTATCATGGATGGAATGAAGGACCATATAGTCACTCACCTTTCTGGGAAGAAGACTGCAAAAGAGATGTGGGCGGATTTGGAGAGTCTGTAACAAAGCAAGAATGAGAACTGGAAGATGGTGCTACAAGAGAGGACATGGAACACCAAGATGGTCAAGGGAGAAGGAGTGGTGCCTTATCCCACAAGGCTCACACAGATCAGGGATGACCTTGGAGTTGTTGGATCTAATACTGTGGATGAGGAGCTAGTTCGGATGGCCCTCAATGGCTTCTCTAAGCCATGGGAAACCTTTTTCAAAGGTGTGGTGGCTAGGGAGAAGCTCCCTGATTGGTAGAGATTGTGGGATGACTTTGTGCAGGAGGAGACCTGCATGGGTCAAGGATTAGGCTCATCCAATAGTGCCCCACAGATTGTGGATGAGGAGGCTCTAGCTCTTACATGGAAGAGCAAGGGTAAGGAAAATATGAAGAAGGATGGTAAGAAGAACCTTGACATATCAAAGGTCAAGTGTTTTATCTGCCACAAGCAGGGACACTTTTCCTCCCAATGCCCAAACATGAAGAAGAAGAGTAACACTCATATGGCTGGATCTACATAGGTGGAGGATTTCAGCAGGAAATTCAATAAGGAGTTCTGTTTAATAGCTTGCATTACAAGCACCACATGGAGCGATAGATGGTACATCGACCGTGGAGCATCTAGTCACATGACTGAACAAAAGATATTCTTCAAAGAATTGCATGATGGTGGAATAGGGATCCACATTGAGCTAGGTGATGATGTGCAGTATCAGGCGTAGGGAGTTGGCATTATTTCAATTGAGAGGGAGCATGGAAAACTCCTTAGTTTTGCTGATGTGTTATATGTTCCAGTATTGCCCAAGAACCTCATATCAGTATCCACTCTGGAGGACAAGGGATATCAAGTGAAGTTCCGAGACCATAGAGTATATATCAGGCCCAAGGGGTTAGATAGGAGCTTGGATCAGGTGATTGGTAGAAGGAGCAGGAAAGTGTATAGAATACACTTTGAGCCTACAAAGGCTCTAGTCAGCAGCGACATGAGTCAGGGTGAGTTGTGGCATATGAGTATGGAACACTTACACCATGGATCACTGATGCACTTGAGAAAGGAAGTCATTGGTGTTCCTCAAGTACATGAGAAGAAGCATAACCACTGCAAGGGTTGTGCTTTGGGGAAGAACATCATGAAGCCTTTCCCATAGAGTGAGCACAAGTATAAGGAGACCTTGGACTTGGTGCATTCAGATGTATGCAGACCTATGAGTGTCCATTCTTTCAGTGGTTACAACTACAACCCTTGCTTATGATAAGGAGTGGCTGTGTGACTTGCAACATAAAATAAAATTATAATAAATAATAAATGTATTTTACATCCCTTAATTCAAGGACGTGGAAAACTCAAAGGAGTATATGAACAAGCTATACCACACTCCAAAATACAACCAATGATGAATAAGTGAATTAGCTCGCTAGAAAGATGTGGACTGAGAAAATTCGGAGGAGCAGTCAAGGAGCACTCTGAATTTTGCAGCAGATGTTGAGGTAGAGGTTGGATGACTGAGGCAGCCTCCTGAGTTATTTTTTACAGAGAAAATATTTTTTCATTTCTTTTTGGAAGTCCTATTTTTCGACTTGCTTGGGTTTATTACAACATAAGTCCACCAATTTTTGAAGCAGTGTACGGAGGTTGTATGATGATGTTGTCCACCAAGTTTCATGCTTGACAGAGATCCGAGATTTTTGGAGAATAACTACAAACCCAAAGTTGAAGGAGTCAACAGTTGTTTGGGTGGTATCACAGACCCAAGTTTTGGAACAGTGATATCTCTTTGGGGTTTTATGAAAGACTCGAGTCTTCTACAATCACACAGTCCCAAATTTTTGGTGAACAATTTGAGTTTGTAGTAGTTGAGATCTGAGTTTATTGGGTGACTATATTTCATATAGTCCAAGGTTTGAGGCACATACTTTATGTATTCATCTATGCAAAGATTGGTTGCAAAACATAGATCTCTCTCTGTTATTTTTCAGCAGTAGTTGGTGTATCCACAGTTTTGATAGTATAGTAGTTCCTGGAAGAAATTGAGTATTGCACAGTTTTCTATGAAGACAAGAAGATCAGTTGAGTGATGTGATTGTAGATGTGGTCACAGTAGCAAGCCCTAATTCTCAGTAGTATAGGGTTTGAGGGAAGATTGTGTGTATGCTATGGTACAGGTGTAATATCTAATGATGAATACATTCTTTGTTTAAAGGACAATATGACTTGTATTTGATATCTCATTGATGAAGGCTGATGTAAATGCATAGACAAATTCCATCTACAACAGACATACACTGAGCTTTGACATGCACAAAGAAAGACCTTGATGTCTGATAGACCTTGATGAAGATGATGATGGTAAGTTGATGCATACTCTACTATGATGATGCAAACTCTGATGATGATGTATACCTTATGATGCATACAATGGCATCTTTATAGTGATGTATATAATGGTATGTATACAATGTTGTATACAGTGGTTGTGAAAGAAGATGAGTAAAGATACTATATACTATGTTGATGATGATAAGATGCATTCTCCTTGATGATGTACTGTATGATGAGGATGGTGCATGCATATTCCATGTATACTTGTTTACACTAATAGGATGATGATACATTATTGATGATACCTTGTGCATCTTGATGATGTTTTGATAACGTATACATGATGAAAACTATGATGATGATGATGACACTACATGATGATGCATGGGTGCCCTAGAAGATGACTATGACAAACATGATAGTGATGAGAAAAATTTAATGAAAAGTGGCATGACCAACATCATTGATGAGTAGAGATTGACTAACAGTGTTGATGGGAAGACTTGACATGGTTGATGAGCAGAGGTTGATGACCAGACTTGACTAACGATGTTGATGTAGTAGTGATACACCTACAATAGAAGACATGATGATGAGATGACAAGTGGCATTGCAACAACAAAATTGGTTGATGATTAGCAACAGTTGATTGAGTTGGATTATGGACTGAGGTATATGATTGCTTTCAAGTAGAATCTTGCACTTGAGGATTGGACTCCTCAACCCTTTCTTAGTTGGAGCTAATAAAACCAGGCTGGGTCCTGTTATGAGAGTTGGTGCTCTTTTCATCAGTTGGTGCTGATTGTAATCAAGAAGATTGTAGTCTTCCATTGCCATAAATAAAGATCAAAATTACATATATTCTTGTGTCTCTCTTGATGTGATTATTGTGCTTATGACTCACGATTAATTTGGCTAATGCATATGATGGTGTAATTGATAAATTAATGCTTGATATACTCTGATTGATTAATTGAAGGTAAGAACGTTTAAATTTCTCACACATTGATTCACCCCCCTCTCAGTGTGGCCATTATGCCCAATAATTGGTATCAGAGCCGACTTTCGCCAATAGCCTTGCAAGGTTGAAGGAGATTTGTGGATACACATAATGGAGTAAAAAACAGAGTTATCAAGCAATGATGTGCGTGTACTTGATGTTACATACTATTTAGATTGGAGGAGCAAAATAAAGTCGCATCTAAAGAAGTTTGGTGTTAGGGAGATTGTGATCAATCCACCTGCTCCATCAAATAAGAAGCACAAAGCAGCTGCACAGAAAGAATTAAAGAAGGACAATGCTACAGCCTTGAAGTTCCTCATGGATGGAATTCCTAGCTCAGTGAAAGAAAGTGTAGGGCAATACACCTCTGTTGAGTAAATTGTCATTGATGCCAACAAGTGTGTGTTGGTGTGTCTTGGTGCCCCTTGAGGAGCCCCTGAGGGTTAGAAGCCAATCAATGTCAAAGGAGACATTTTGACCTTGTCCAAGCCCAAGTATGAATCTCTTGGAGCCCTTGGGACATTTCCAAAATCCCTGTACACCCTGTAGAGTGTTCAAGTACCCCTAAGTTGTCTTATGGTTCCCCAGTCGCCTCTAAAGATTCCCTAGTACCCTAGAAAGTGTCCTTGGTGGGTTGAAGAAGTTGCAAGAGTCCAAATGACCCTTTCAAAGGTCATTTGTGTTTTATAGAGGTCATGGTACCTTAGGAGAAGTCTAGGCACCCCCACACCTTGATGGTTACGTGTCTTCACTTGTGGTGACTCTGATGACCTAACAAAATACCCTAAAACGCTTACCCTTGGTCCCTAAACCTACATTCTACCCTATGTTGTATGCCTTGCTCTTAAAACACTAATAACACCCTAATAATGCATAATAATGTCCATTGCACCTTTACACTAACCCTTAAAAACCTCATGGTGACCCTAATCATTAAAGCAATGTCTCTACATTTAAAACATATTTAAATAATTTAACAAAACCCTTTAAACCCTCATTTGATTGCTAAAACAATTTAAATATAATAAATTATTTAAAGTGTTCATTGATAAAACAATTTAAATATGATAAATTATTTAAAGTGTTAAAACAATTAATGGTTAAAGAAAATAAATAAAATAATAAACTTCAGAATTCAAAGCTTAAAAACTAAAGCATGTTAATAAAACCCTCCTAATTCCTCCAACGTTGGCATATTTTTTTATTAGAAATAAATGATTCATCCTCATGAAGTCGGCTCCTTTTAAAGTGACTTAAGTTAAAACATTTTTTTAATATTAAAACAAGTTTATTTTTTAAATAAACATTCAAATAACTACCTTGAAGTCGGCCCTATTAGTCTACCTTCTCAACGCCTAAAAAAACATATAAATATACCATTTTTTTTGGTCAGTTTTTATCATCATCAAATCATGCATTGGTGCATTGAGGTTCTTCGTGGGAAGCGGAAGAAAACTATTGCAGATCCAAATTCTTTTTCCATAGTAATGTTTTTGGGTTTAAAGCTAGAACAGTCAACTTGCAATAGTCTCGGTTTTTACTCTCTTACCTTGCTCCATGTTACCATCTAAGTTGTACTTAGTGGTTTTTTATCAAGTGAGCCTGGTGAACCAGACAAAGATTTTTTGTTCAGACTTCAGAAGACCTTCGGAAGTGCTTGTTGTACTATATCACATGTTCATAGCCCATGGGGGAATTGTAATAAATGTTCTAGCATGATAGTGTCTGTAAAAGACTCGGTCTCTTAGACTTTATTTGTCAATCCGATCAGCCTAGGGTGTTTTTTCCCTCGGTTATTATTGGTTGTTGAATAAACGACTGATAATTTCTGAGTTTTTCACTCTATACCTCCAAAGTTGGGGTGGTCGGCATGGCATTTAGGCCTATTGAGGTTATTAGAGTCTATGTGTCAATGTATAAACATGCTAGGCATCATGGTCGAGTCATATGAACATGTCTAAGTCCTCCTAGGTTTTTTCAATTTTTTTAATTTTTTAATTTTTTCAGTGTTTTTTATTAAAATTTAATTTTTCCAAAGCTTAGGCTATTTGTTAATAGTTTAATTGGAAAAATTGGTTTTGTAATAAAAGCGGGCCTAATAATCAGTTTCAGTCATGTAAGTGCTCATTTTCAAGCTAAGAGCACCATGTAAACCCATGGACCCACTTTGTTAAGGTTTTGAGTGATTTTCCATCACTCAAGTCAGAAAAGCCCAAAAAATCAATTATTGATTATTTTAATTAATAAATTGATGAATAATGGAGCAAATCCAAAATCCTAGATCAGTGGATTCTCAGCCAATTTGATTGAAATCAGTTAGATCTACACTAGATTGACTGGATTTGATAAATCCTTGACTGAAGGAGGTGATCTGGACAGATCCAGAGTTGAACTTTAGCCTCCTTTATGGGGAATTGCGCCCTCTCTCTCTCCTCCACACGTGTGGACTTTCCTGAAAGCTCTGTGGATTGATGTGTCACTCTGTGGGTTGACGTGTCAGCTCAATCAACCCCCCGATTGACAAATAGCCTCAGTGGAGGCTCAGTTCAGCTTCATATCGACATTGATGGACTCTCCTTAAGCTGTAGTGGTCTGTCTCCTTGGGATTTGTGCCCCCCCCCAGGATGGATCTTCTGTCTTTTGTATAAATAAAGCTCAGCCTACCTCTCCCAAGCTAGTTAGAGTTGGATTGAGGAGCTATTGCCATTGTAATAGTGCTATATTTTTATTGTGAATAAAGAATATTTGGAGGCTATACCGTGTAGTGCATGTGTTTGTGTGGATTCCCAGCGTCATGCTGCTAATCTAGTAACTGCAATTTCTTTCCAATTTCTGTGCTGCTTTTGTTTTCTGGCTTCAAGGATTTGGTTGAATCAAGTAAGGGTGTAAACTAGGCAAGTTAGATTACTTGCTCTTGTTATCCATATTATGTATGCTCAAGAATTTCAGTTATATGCTTAAACAAGTTTATTTTTGCATGATCTTTCATTTTTGTTGCTTTATACATCTATATCTAGATCTCACAAGGTGTTGTGCAAGCTTGTGTTATCTAGTTGCAGGTTCCCGATTGAACGGAGGTGTGGATCAAGATTGATGCCATTCCTTATCCAATAAGCTCAAGACTCTGTCCCTCAGCGCTCCACAAAAGGGCCTCCTTTCAGCTTGTTCCATTCAAGCAACGAGCCGACCTCCTCTCCTCTTCTTCTCTTTTCTTTAAAAAATCAACTTTCTTACCTGGTTACTGTGTTCGAAAGCTTTGTTATTAGTTGGATCTGTTATATCAAAGTAAAATTTACATAGATTTTCTATTTCAAAGCTCATAGTCTAGATCTCAATTCTGAAAAGTATCATTAAGCATTCTAGAACTAGCATAAGGAAATCGTCCGTTTTGCATGGCAAGTTAAAGAAATCAGCAGGTTGCATGCTCTATATTTTATTTTATGTTTTAAAAAGATTAAATCCAACAATCAATGCATATTTCCTTTGCTGCACGAACAGCAAGCCAAGATCCCAAGGAAAACTTGCTTTCCTTGATTCCTTTTTCACTTGTTTAGCTAGTTTTAACTTAATTTTTTTTTAGTTAAGGTAGGCTGATCCAAAGGTACTCTTAAAGTGATTTTGGGAATAGGTTATTATAACATGCTTTCTATATTTTAGCAGGTGTAATAGAAAAAGAAAAGAATCTGCTGTTCAAAAGTGGCCTCGGGAGCGTTCAAATCCCCTCATGGGTCTCCCCTTTCACTAAAATTTAAAATTTTTGGAGAGTTGTAAGATCTTGGTTTCATCTCGTATAAGGACCAAGAGGTTTTTGATATTTCATTTTGCTGATATTGTAACCAATAATAATAAAAGAAAATATTTTTTGAGTAGGCTCTTTCGAGCCCGCTCCCCATCCCCCCAGGGGGGATCTGCGCCCGTTTCACTTTTTTGCTTTTTTCTTCCTTTTTTTTGCTCTAGTTTAGTACTAACATGCATGATTGTATACTTTGATATAATTTCACATTATTCCATATTTTAATTTCAAAATTAATCATATTAATTACTCCACGACTTCCCGATTGACCCGTAAGGGGAAAGAGATGCATGGTAGGACTAATTAGAAAATCGACATTGTGTATATTTGATTCTTTTTTCATCAATTGTTTCGTTAGCCATAATAAAATTAACCCCTCCTTGATTCCCCGATTGAGATCCACTTGGATCGAAAGAGGTTCCTGGAGGGTTTTCTTTTTAACAAGAACACCTATCTTAAAATTAACTAAAATAATGAAGACTCCAGTGTGTATGCTCTGTACTTGGATGCGGTTCGTCCGATCAATAAAGTTGCATCAAAATCACTTGAGTGACTAAAATAATTAGGATTCACTCTCCCCAAATTGACAAACCATCAGGCGAAAATCCAATGCCTCGATCAAACCATTACGATGGCAAAATACCCAAAGGAAGCGGGAACTCCTGAAAAGTGACCTCGGGGCGCCAATCTATGTTACACCTTCAGGTGCATTATGAACAATAGCCTCAGAGACTCCATTCAACCCACATATTCCTTGCAGGTAGTCGTTACGGTTTAGTTTTGGACATACTTCAAGTACCCCTGGGTATATCTGGAGTCCCCTCGCCTAAGTTAAATTACTCATTTTCTTACATTAATTTAAAATTAACCAAGATACAATTGCAAAACATTCATTCCAACACTTGCAAGCACTCTTAATTGTTTTTCGACTCCATTTTCAAGGCACTGGTCAATTGTTTATTTCTTTCAATTTATATGTGATTGGGTGTCATTTTCGTGCTTACTTGTGATTATCTCATCATGTTATTTGTTGTTTAGAATTGTTGAATCGAAACTCCTAAAAAAATTACTCTTTAATACCATCATCATACTAAGTCATTTTGCCTTAGTAACTTAATAGGGTCTACCCCCCTTGGCTTCGTTAGGAGTTGAGCCTAAATGAAGGAGTCAAGAATAGGGTGACAACGTTGACTCGAGACTTTCCCCCAAGGACACACCGAGTGGCTTGAATATTTCTGCCATGTAACCCAGGTGTGTGAAAGGCGGCAACACTTTTTGGCGCTGTTGCCGGGGATAAATCTTTTTATTCCCAGAACATGACTTTTGTTTTCTTCTTTTTTCTTTTTGCTTTGTTTGATGAATGCTTAGAGTAGATCTTTAATTTTCATCTGGCGACTCCATTGAATTTTTTCAGTTTTTATTTTTACAAAGAAAAGCAAAAATAATTTTTGTGAGAGTTCTTAAATGTATATTTTAAATCTGACATGGCGACTCCATTGAAGGTATAAAAACCCTGTTATCTCATAAACTTGTGAAGTTTTGTTGTGTGTAGATGAGCCCATGCGACATATTAAAACCTTTAAAGCTCATCACTTGACAACTCCACCTATACAGTACAAGGTTTAATGGTTATATCAAGTGCATACTATTAATTTTTGATATGGATGAATTAATGGAGTAGTATGGTGCCCAGATAACCAGACTTTTTCAGCCTATCGATTTCTCAAACATCCCAGGTTTTCCTAACTGTTGTGATTGTGTGGAGGATGCATATAAATGGCTTCCAGTATTTCATGGAAATTATGGTGATTCGACGATCTGGCATGTCAAATATTTCCTTCAGTTGATGGCTGACTCCAATGTGCTTCATGAAGACAATATGATGGAAATGTTTGCTGGTACTTTTCAAGGCGAGGCCTATTGTTGGTTCTATCAGGGCCTTCCTAATAAATGTATAACCTCATTTCCAAGCTTCCTTTGGATGGTTTTAGAGCAGTGGCATGATGGTAGGGGTAGTATGAATGGTTTGAAAAAGTTCCTTGAAAATATCTTTACCTTCTACCTATTTGGGATAGAGTATCACATGGAAACATATGATGGAATTTTTTCCATGATACAAAGTATTGAAGACTTGGAATCACTTCTTGAACATTTAAGTGAAGAGGAGATCCATGATACTCCCATCAAAGAGCATCCTAGTAGTTATTTAAGAAAGGAAGCAATTAAGCAGCTTTTTAAAGAATATAAGGCATCTCTGATTACACAGCAAGATTCTGAAGATGGGAACATCCATGACAATCATGTTGGATAACTTCACAAGGAACCCATGATTGAACACATTGTTGAAGACTCTCCTGATGTCACCATAACTTAAAACATTAAATATTTGAGATTTTCTCAAGATTGTTGCAATGCTTGTCCAGAAAGCCCTCATGAGGAAACCATTATAGAGATCGACACTTATGAAGAAGTTTATGATGTGTATGATGATACTCCTCTATGTTCATCACTTATGGATGAAGTTTTGGAAAGTTTAAATTCTCATAATATCTTTGAAACCAAAATTTTGAAGGATGATTATTATGAGCATGAGGAGGGTAGTTATATCTCAGGATGTGATACCAGCAAGGAAGACTCTCTCATATCCAACCTAGATGGGAGTGATGACTATTGGAATTTCATAGATAATCCAACTTGTGAAAATCTTATTGAGAACCCCATGCATTATATGTCCAGCAAGGGGAGTGTCTATTCAAAAATGTGTGGAAGTCCAATATACGATACATCCGTAGAGGGGAGCATGGATCTAGATACCTGGGAAAATATTAGTATGGAAGAGGAGCATTTAGAATTTTCACTTGATCATTTAGAGTCATATCATGTAGAGCCGCACAAGGGTATCGGTAATGAAGACATTAAGAAGAAGTGTTGTGAAAAGTTTGATGTGATGCAGTAAGTGGAATATCAGTCTCAGCCATCTTCTTCACATGTAGAGGTTCCTTATGATTTGGAGCAGCTTGGTGCTTATACAATGAGTCATCATTCGGTAAGCCTTGATGATCAGTATGATGATATCATCAGTCTGCCTCATCATGCTGATTGGTATATCAGTCCTATCTAGTCATGGATAGAAGCAGCCTGCATGAACACATATCAGTTTGGGAAGAACTTTAATGACTTTATTCATTCCTATGATTTACCATCCATCCCACCTATTCCGAATCATCGCATAGGTTTGCATTTTTTGAATAAAGTATCCTTACTTTGGCTAGTAGCCAAAGACAAGGATTTTTTTTTTTAATGTTAATAAAATGCTTAGGTGGTTACATTGGATTTGTGATTACACTTAACCCTTTTTATGTCACGCTTAGAGTAGGAAAATAAGCTCCTTGAAAAACAACATTTACTTTCCACATTTTTGTTCTATACTAAGCTATAATAAAACATTTTTTTCATTAGTTGGTTACATTTATTTTGTTTAAATAAATTAGCTTAATGGTTCATTTGGTTTTTATGTAAAGCTTGTGCTACTGAGGTTTTCTTGTCAAGTTGAGATGTTTTTAGAAGGTGTATAAACCAGAGATTCTGGTGTTCTTGTATCCTCTCCTTTCCCTATGACCAGATCGAGCACACATACCACAGTTGGAGCCAGAATGTTACGACCTAAGTTGTACTTCATGGTTTTTTATCAAGTGAGCCTGGTGAACCAGACAAAGATTTATTGTTCGGACTTCAGAAGACCTTCGGAAGTGCTTGTTGTACTATATCACATGTTCATACCCCATGGGAGAATTATAATAATTGTTCTAGCATGATAGTGTCTGTAAAAGAATCGGTCTCTTAGAATTTATTTGGCAATCCAATCAGCCCAGGGTGTTTTTTCCCTTGGCTATTATTGGTTGTTGAATAAACGACCGATAATTTCTGAGTTTTTCACTCCATACCTCCAAATTTGGGGTGGTCGGCTTGGAATTTAGGCCTATTGAGGTTATTAGAGTCTCTGTTTCAATGTATAAACATGCTAGGTATCATGGTCAAGTCATATGAACATGTCTAAGTCCCCCTAGGTTTTTTCAATTTTTTTAATTTTTTAATTTTTTAAGTGTTTTTTATTAAAATTTAATTTTTCCCAAACTTAGGCTATTTGTTAATAGATTAATTGGGAAAATTGGTTTTGAAATAAAAGTAGGTCAAATAATCAGTTTCAGTCATGTAGGTGCTCATTTTCAAGTTAAGAGCACCATGTAAACCCATGGACCCACATTTTTCAGGTTTTGAGTGATTTTCCATTACTCAAGTCAGAAAAGCCCAAAAAATCAATTATTGATTATTTTAATTAATAAATTGATGAATAATGGAGCAAATGCAAAATCCTAGATCAGTGGATTCTCAGCCTATTTGATTGAAATCCTGCACCATATTGACTAGATCTGACAAATCCTTGACTGAAGGAGGTGATCTGGACAGATCCAGAGTTGAACTTTAGCCTCCTTTATGGGGAATTGCACCCTCTATCTCTCCTCCACACGTGTGGAATCTCTTGGAAGCTCTGTGGATTGATGTGTCACTCTATGGGCTGATGTGTCAGCTCAATCAGCCCCCCAATTGACAATTAGGCTTAGTGGAGGCTCAGTTCAGCTTCAGATCGGCATTGATGGACTCTCCTTCAGCTGCGATGGTCTGTCTCCTTGGGATTTGCGCCCCCCCTGGGATGGATCTACTGTTTTTTGTATAAATAAAGCTTAGGATGCCTCTTCTAAGCTAGTTAGAGTTGGATTGAGGAGCTGTTTCGATTGTAATACTGTTATATTTTTATTATGAATAAAGAATCTTTGGAGGCTATACCGTGTAGTGCATGTGTTTGTGTGGATTCCCAGCGTGATGCTGCTAATGTGGTAATTGCAATTTCTTTCCAATTTCTGTGCTGCTTTTGTTTTCTGGCTTCAAGGATTCAGTTGAATCAAGTAAGGGTGTAAACTAGGCAAGTTATATTACTTGCTCTTGTTATCCATATTATGTATGCTCAAGAATTTCAGTTATATGCTTAAATAAGATTATTTTTGCATGATCTTTGATTTTTGTTTCTTTATAAAACTATATCCAGATCTCACGAGGGGTTGTGTAGGCTTGTGTTATCTAGTTGCAGGTTCTTGATTGGACGAAGGTGTGGATCAAGATTGACACCATTCCTTATCCAATAAGCTCAAGTCTCTGTCCCTCAACGCTCCACAAAAGGGCCTCCTTTTAGCTTGTTCCATTCAAGCAACGAGCCGACCTTCACTCCTCTTCTTCTCTTTTCTCTAAAAAATCAATTTTCTTACCTGGTTACTGTGTTTGAAATATTTGTTATCATTTGGATCTGTTATATCAAATTAAAATTTACATAGATCTGCTATTTCAAAGCTCATAGTCTAGATCTCAATTCTGAAAAGTATCATTAAGCATTCTAGATCTAGCATAAGGAAATCATCTGTTTTGCATGGAAAGTTAAAGAAAATCAGTAGGTTGCATGCTCTAGATTTCATTTTATGTTTTAAAAATATTAAATCCAACAATCAATGCATATTTCATTGGCTTCACAAACAGCAAGCCAAGATCCCAAGGAAAGCTTGCTTTCCTTGGTTCCTTTTTCACTTATTTAGCTAGTTTTAACTTAATCTTTTTTGAGTTAAGGTAGGATGATCCAAAGGTACTCTTAAAGTGATTTTGGGCATATGTTATTCTAACATGCTTTTTATTTTTTACCAAGTGTAACAGAAAAGAAAAGAAGTTGTTGTTCGAAAGTGGCATCGGGAGCGTTCAAATCCCCCCAGAGGTCTCCCCTTTCAGTAAAATTTAAAAATTTTGGAGAGTTGTAAGATCTTGGTTTCATCCCGTAAAAGGACCAAGAGGTTTATGATATTTCAGTTTGCTGATATTGTAACCAATAATAATAAAAGAAAATCTTTTTTGAGTAGGCTCTTTCGAGCCCATTTTACTTTTTTGCTTTTTTTCCCTTTTTTCTGCTCTAGTTTAGTACTAACATGCAGGATTGTATAATTTAATATAATTTTGAATTATTCCATATTTTAATTTCAAAAGTAATCATACTACTTACCCCATGACTCCCTGATTGACCCGCAAGGGGTAAGAGATGCGTGGTAGGACTAATTAGAAAACTGACGTTGTGTATCTTTGATTCCTTTTTCATCAATTGTTTCATTAGCCATAATAAAATTAACCCCTCCTTGATTCCTCGATTGAGATCCACTTGGATCGAAAGAGGTTCCTGGAGGGTTTTGTTTTTAACAAGAACACCTATCTTAAAATTAACTAAAATAATGAAGACTCCAGTGTGTATACTCTGTACTTGGCTGCGGTTCGTTCGATCAGTCAAGCTGCATCAAAAGCACTTGAGTGACTAGAATAATAAGGATTCACTCTCCCCAAATTGACAAACCATCAGGGAAAAATCCAATGCCTCAATCAAACCATTACGGTGGAAACATACCCAAAGGAAGCGGGAACTCCTGAAAAGTGACCTCGAGGCACCGATCTCTGTTACACCTTTGGGTGCATGATGAACAATAGCTTCAGAGACTCCATTCATCCCACATATTCCTTGCGGGTAGTCATCACGGTTTAGTTTTGGACATACTTCAACTACCCCCTGGGTATATCTGGAGTACCCTCCCCTAAGTTAAATTACTCATCTTCTTACATTAATTTAAAATTAACCAAGATACAATTGTACAACATTCATTCCAATACTTGCAAGCACTCTTAATTGTTTTTCGACTCCATTTTCAAGGCATTGGTCAACTGTTTATTTCTTTCAATCTATATGTGATTGGGTGTCATTTTCGTGCTTACTTGTGATTATCTCATCATGTTATTTGTTGTTTACAATTGTTAAATTGAAACTCCTAAAAAACTTACTCTTTAATACCATCATCATACTAAATAATTTTGCCTTAGTAACTTAATAGGGTCTACCCCCCTTGGCTTCCTTAGGAATTGAGCCTAAACGGAGGAGTCAAGAACAAGGTGACAGCCTTGACTCGAGACTTGCCCCCAAGGACACACCAAGTGGCTTGAATATTTCTGCCACGTAACCCAAGTGTGTGAAAGGCGACAACACTTTTTGGCACCGTTGCTGGGGATAAATATTTTTATTCCCGGAACAGGACTTTTGTTCTCTTGTTTTTTGTTTTTGCTTTGTTTGATGAATGCTTAGAGTAGATCTTTAATTTTCATCTGGCGACTCCACTGAAGTTTTTTAGTTTTTATTTTTACAAAGAAAAGCAAAAAATATTTTTTGTGAGAGTTCTTAAATGTATATTTTAAATCTCACATGGAAACTCCATTGAAGGGATAAAAAACCCGTTATCTCATAAACTTATGAAGTTTTGTTGTGTGTAGATGATCCCATGCGACATATTAAAACCTTTAAATCTCATCACTTGACAGCTCCACCTATTTAGTAGAAGGTTTAATGGTTATATCAAATGCATACTAGTAATTTTTGATATGGATGAATTAAGGGAGCAGTATGGTGCCCAAATAACCGGACTTTTTCAACCTATCAATTTCTCAAACATCCCAGGTTTTCCTAACTATTGTGATGGTGTCGGGGATGCTTATAAATGGCTTCGAGTATTTCATGGAAATTATGGTGATTCGGTCATCTGGCATGACAATTATTTCCTTCAGTTGATGGCTGACTCCAATGTGCTTCATGAAGACAATATGATGGAAATGTTTGCTGGTACTTTTCAGGGTGAGTCTTGTTGTTGGTTCTATCAGGGCCTTCCTAATAAATGTATAACCTCATTTCCAAGATTCCTTTGGATGTTTTTAGAGCAGTGGCATGATGGTAGGGTTAGTATGAATGGTTTGAAAAATTTCCTTGAAAAGATATTTACCTTCTACCTATTTGGGATAGAGTATCACATGGAAACATATGATGAACCTTTTTCCATGATACAAAGTATTGAAGACTTGGAATCACTTCTTGAACATTTAAGTGAAGATGAGATCCATGATACTCCCATCAAAGAGCATTCTAGTAGTTATTTAAGAAAGGAAGCAACTAAGCATATTTTTAAAGAATATAAGGCATCTCTCATTACACAGCAAGATTCTGAAGATGGGAACATCCATGACAATCATGTTGGATAGCTTCAGAACCCATGATTGAACACATTGTTGAAGACTCTCCTCATGTCACCATAACTGAAAACATTGAAGATTTGAGATTTTCTCAAGAATGTTGCAATGCTTGTCCAGAAAGCCCTCATGAGGAAACCATTACATAGATCGACACTTATGAAGAAGTTTATGATGTGTATGATGATACTCTTGTATGTTCATCACTTAGGGATGAAGTTTTGGAAAGTTTAAATTCTCATAATATCTTTGAAACCAAAACTTTGAAGGATGATTATTATGAGCACGAGGAGAGTAGTTATATCTCAGGATGTGATACCAGCAAGGAAGACTCTCTCATATCCAACATAGATGGGAGTGATGACTATTGGAATTTCATAGATAATCCAACTTCTGAAAATATTATTGAATACCCCATCCATTATATGTCCAGCAAGGGGAGTGACTATTCAAAAATTTGTGGAAGTCCAATCTACGATACATCCGTAGAGGGCAGCATGGATCTAGATACCTGGGAAAATATTAGTATGGAAGAGGAGCATTCGGAATTTTCACTTGATCATTCAGAGTCATATCATGTACAGCCGCACAAGGGTATCAGTAATGAAGACATTAAGAAGAAGTGTTGTGAAAAGTTAGATGTGATGCAGTTAGTGGAATATCAGTCTTAGCCATCTTCTTCACATGCAGAGGTTCCTTATGATTTGGAGCAGCTTGGTCCTTATACAATGAGTCATCATTCGGTAAGCCTTAATGATCAGTATGATGATATAGTCAATCTACCTCATCATGCTGATTGGTATATCAGTCCTATCCAGTCATGGATAGAAGCAGCTTGCGCGAGCACATACCAGTTTGGGAAGAACTTTAATGACTTTATTCATGCCTATGATTTCCCATCCATCCCACCCATTCCGAATCATCACGCAGGTTTGCATTTTCTGAATAAAGTATCCTTACTTTGGCTAGTAGCCAAAGACAAGGAAATTTTTTTTATGTTAATAAAATGCTTAGGTGGTTACATTGGATTTCTGATTACACTTAACCCTTTTTATATCATGCTTAGAGTAGGAATATAAGCTCCTTGAAAAAGAGCATTTACTTTCCGCATTTTTGTTCTGTACTTAGCTATAATAAAACATTTTTTTCATTAGTTAGTTACATTTATTTTGTTTAAATAAATTAGCTTAATGGTTCATTTGGTTTTTATGTAAAGCTTGTGGCTACTGAGGTTTTCTTGTCAAGTTGAGATATTTTTATAGGGTGTATAAACCAGAGATTCTGGTGTTCTCGTATCATCTCCTTGCCCTATGACCAGATCGAGCACACATCCCGCAGTTGGAGCCAGAATGTTACCACTTAAGTTGTACTTAGTGGTTTTTTATCAAGTGAGCCTGGTGAACCGGATGAAGGTTTTTTGTTTGGACTTTAGAAGACCTTCGGAAGTGCTTGTTGTACTATATCACATGTTCATACCCCATGGGGGAATTGTAATAAATGTTCTAGCATGATAGTGTCTGTAAAAGAATCGGTCTCTTAGACTTTATTTGTAATTCCGATCAGCCCAGGGTGTTTTTTCCCTTGGTTATTATTGGTTGTTGAATAGACGACGGATAATTTCTGAGTTTTTCACTCCATACCTCCAAAGTTGGGGTGGTCGGCTTGGAATTTAGGCATATTGAGGTTATTAGAGTCTATGTGTCAATGTATACACATTCTAGGCATCATGGTCGAGTCATATGAACATGTCTAAGTCCCCCTAGGTTTTTTCAATTTTTTTAATTTTTAATTTTTTCAGTGTTTTTTATTAAAATTTAATTTTTCCAAAACTTAGGTTATTTGTTAATAGTTTAATTGGAAAAATTGGTTTTGTAATAAAAGTGGGCCAAATAATCAGTTTCAGTCATGTACGTGCTCATTTTCAAGCTAAGATCACCATGTAAACCCATGGACCCACGTTTTTTAGGTTTTGAGTGATTTTCCATCACTCAAGTCAGAAAAGCCCAAAAAATCAATTATTGATTATTTTAATTAATAAATTGATGAATAATGGAGTAAATCCAAAATCCTAGTTCAGTGGATTCTTAGCCAATTTGATTGAAATTAGTCAGATCTGCACCAGATTAACTGGATTTGACAAATCCTTGACTAAAGGAGGTGATCTGGATAGATCTAGAGTTGAACTTTAGCCTCCTTTATGTGGAATTGCGCCCTCTCTCTCTCCTCCACATGTGTGGACTCTCCTGGAAGCTTTGTGGATTGATGTGTCACTCTATGGGTTGATGTATCAGCTCAATCAACCCTCCGATTGACAAGTAGGCTTAGTGGAGGCTCAGTTCAGCTTCAGATCGGCATTGATGGACTCTCCTTTAGATGCAGTGGTCTGTCTCCTTGGAATTTGTGCCCCCCCGGGCTGGATCTCCTGTTTTTTGTATAAATAAAGCTTAGGCTGCCTCTTCCAAGCTAGTTAGAGTTGGATTGAGGAGCTGTTTCGATTGTAATACTACTATATTTTTATTGTGAATAAAGAATCTTTGGAGGCTATACCGTTTAGTGCATGTGTTTGTGTGGATTCCCAGCGTCATGCTGCTAATGTGGTAACTGCAATTTCTTTCCAATTTTTGTGCTGCTTTTGTTTTCTGGCTTGAAGGATTCGGTTGAATCAAGTAAGGGTGTAAAATAGGAAAGTTAGATTAATTTATCTTGTTATCCATATTATGTATGCTCAATAATTCAGTTATATGCTTAAATAAGATTATTTTTACATGATCTTTCATTTTTGTTGCTTTATACATCTATATCCAGATCTCACAAGGTGTTGTGCAGGCTTGTGTTATCTAGTTGTAGGTTCCCAATTGGACGAAGGTGTGGATAATTATTGACGGCATTCCTTATCCAATAAGCTCAATACTCTGTCCCTCAGCGCTCCACAAAAGGGCCTCCTTTCAGCTTGTTCCATTCAAGCAACGAGCCGACCTTCTCTCCTCTTCTTCTCTTTTCTTTAAAAAATCAATTTTCTTACCTGGTTACTGTGTTTGAAAGATTTGTCATCATTTGGATCTGTTATATCAAATTAAAAGTTACATAGATCTGCTATTTCAAAGCTCATAGTCTAGATTTCAATTCTGAAAAGTATCATTAAGCATTCTAGATCTAGCATAAGGAAATCGTCCATTTTGCATGGCAAGTTAAAGAAAATCAGTAGGTTGCATGCTCTAGATTTCCTTTTATGTTTTAAAAAGATTAAATCCAGCAATCAGTGCATATTTCATTGGCTTCACAAATAGCAATCCAAGATCCCAAGGAAAGCTTTCTTTCTTTGGTTTCTTTTTCACATGTTTAGCTAGTTTTAACTTAATCTTTTTTGAGTTAAGGTAGGTTGATCCAAAGGTAATCTTAAAGTGATTTTGGGAATATGTTATTCTAATATGCTTTCTGGTTTTTAGCAAGTGTAACAGAAAAGAAAAGAAGTTGTTGTTCGAAATTGGCCTCCAGAGCGTTCAAATCCCCCCAGGGGTCTCCCCTTTCAGTAAAATTTAAAAAATTTGGAGAGTTGTAAGATCTTGGTTTCATCCCGTATAAATACCAAGAGGTTTCTGATATTTTATTTTGCTGATATTGTAACCAATAATAATAAAATAAAATCTTTTTTGAGTAGGCTCTTTCGAGCCCGCTCCCCATTCCCCCAGGGGGGATCTGTGTCTGTTTCACTTTTTTGTTTTTTTTCCCTTTTTTCTGCTCTAGTTTAGTACTGGCATGCAGGATTGTATAATTTGATATAATTTTGCATTATTCCATATTTTAATTTCAAATTTAATTATACTACTTACCCCACGACTTCCCGATTGACCCGCAAGGGGAAAGAGATGCATGGTAGGACTAATTAGAAAACCGGTGTTGTGTATATTTGATTCCTTTTTCATCAATTGTTTCATTAGACATAATAAAATTAACCCCTCCTTTATTCCCCTATTGAGATCCACTTGGATCGAAAGAGGTTCCTGGAGGGTTTTGTTTTTAACAAGAACACCTATCTTAAAATTAACTAAAATAACGAAAAATCCTGTGTGTATGCTCTGTACTTGGCTGTGGTTCATCCAATCAGTCAAGCTACATCAAAAGCACCTGAATGACTAGAATAATTAGGATTCAGTCTCCCCAAATTGACAAACCATAAGGCGAAAATCCAACGCCTCGATCCAACAATTATGGTGGCAAAATACCCAAAGGAAGCGGGAACTCCTAAAAAGTGACCTCAGGGCGCCGATCTCTATTACACCTTTGGGTGCATTATGAACAATAGCCTCAGAGACTCCATTCATCCCACATATTCCTTGCGGGTAGCCTTCACGGTTTAGTTTTGGACACACTTCAAGTACCCCCTGGGTATATCTGGAGTCCCCTCGCCTAAGTTAAATTACTCATATTTTTACATTAATTTAAAATTAACCAAGATACAATTGCACAACATTCATTCCAGCACTTGCAAGCACTCTTAATTTTTTTTCGACTCCATTTTCAAGGCACTGGTCAACTGTTTATTTCTTTCAATTTATATGTGATTGGGTGTCATTTTCGTGCTTACTTGTGATTATCTCATCACGTTATTTGTTGTTTACAATTGTTAAATCGAAACTCCTAAAAAACTTACTCTTTAATACCATCATCATACTAAATAATTTTACCTTAGCAACTTAATAGGGTCTACTCCCCTTGGCTTCGTTAGGAGTTGAGCCTAAATGGAGGAGGATAGCCTTGACTCGAGACTTGCCCCCAAGGACACACCGAGTGGCTTGAAGATTTCTGCCACGTAACCCAGGTGTGTGAAAGGTGGCAACACTCCAGTCCTAAGTCTTTGAGCTACTGTAGACCCAATTTAGAGACCTCCTTTCAACTCTGAATTTTGGATGTATTTAGTAGGCATCAGACTGATATACGAATTTTATTTTGGGGTATAATTCAGACATTCTCTCTTATGTTTTTAAGGTATATGAAGAGAGTAACTATAGTCCAAATACTTGTTTCAATACAATCCAAGTATTAAATGTTCACTGCTGTTTTGTGAAGTCAGCAAGTCAACAGAACTAGGTGGCAGCATGCGAATGTTTTGAAGAGAGAACAAACAATCAACAACCCTCTGAGGTTTTTCACAGGGTTCTTATAATAGAAAAGTAGGCAGAACCAAGCTAGAAAACATGACTCCTTTCATTTTTTTTTTGCCAGAGTTCTGGAGCACCAAGTCTGTATTTTTAGCAGCAGAACAATCCTTTTTTTCAAGTCTATTACAATCTGAGCTTGGTGTGGAAAGAGCCATCAAAATTATCACAAACAAATCCCCTTTTGACAATATTTGATTTGGTGTTGAAGAGTTGAGATTTACAAGCATAGCTTGGTCTTACTGCTGGTTGAAGTCTAGGGTTAAGATGATCATAAACAGTCCCAAGTATTCTTGAAATCAAAAGGTAAACCACAGTCACAAGTTGAAGCAGTGAAATTCCAGTTTTGTAACAAGGTAAGTATAAATTATCATAAACAATGATACGTGGGAAATAATGTATATATATGTGTGATTTCAAGTGTAGAAGTGTGGTATGCAGTGTTATGAGCATGTGTAAAGGGAGCAGTGGTACAAATGTATGTACACTGCGATGTGATAATTTCAATGACCTGTAATACAAGGGGTATGAAATTCTAATATAAATACGAGCACTTTATGTTAATGACATGATACATATTGATGTGATGCCATAATATGCATGTTGTGATGTGATGACACACCTCTATGCACTATGATGCATACTTGATACTTATATATCTGATAATGATTGTACATACCTAGTGATGATGGTTCATACTTGATGCACAACTATAACGATGCAAGAACATAAGAACTATTTGTTCAATGATAGTGTATGATGATGTGTACAAGGATGTACATGAGCAGTGTGTGGCAGTGATATATATGTAGGGATGATTTGGCAGTGATTAGAGTGCAGAGGTTATCAGCAATAGATTCAGAGTTTAGTATTTGACAGGTCCACATGTTTGGAAATCTTCTTCTTATTAGGGTGGCATGACGGGGCAAGGAAAGGAGGTTGTAGCCTCCTTCCGGTTCAAGCCGAAAAACTAGGGAGTGGTAGCTTCCTTCAGGTTGAACCCTGTAAATCAAGAGGTCATAGCCTCCTTCCAGTTGCAGCTGGAAAATTGAAGTCCTTGTAATAAGGGGGTTGTTGCCTCCTTCCAATTATTTATGGAAAACTATTTTTAAAAGGATTCTATGGTTTTACCCCCTGAACTTGGGTTTCCACGTCAAAAATTATTGTGTACTGTGTAGCTTGTTATTTTTATACACATTGATGATGTGCTGTGATTGGTGATCAACAACTTGCTTTTGATTAAAATTTTAAATACTACAAATACTTATTCACCCCCCTCTCAGTATTTCAACAAACTCAACCAAATATCTATGGTTCAAGTTTGAAATCAAGTATCAAAATCCAAGACCAGACACTGAAAAGACAGATCGGGAATCAGAAGACAAGCCCCCAGAAGAGGTCAATCAAGAAGAAGAAAAACAAGAAGTGGACTCCATGAAAGGTATGGATTATTTTGATTGTAATGATAGCTTGTGTGATGAAATCATTAGAGAAATTTTGGGGTCTAAAATGGGCCTCCTAAGGAAAATAATAAAATAATAGTTAAAATAATAAAATAATATTGATTAATTTTGGAGGAAGAAAGAAAAAACTACTTTTTTTGTTCGTATTTTCAACATATCTCATTGTGTTTTTACTCAAATTTCGATTGGGATAGCTCGTTGGATGCGGAATTTGATTCCGCATCCAACGAGTACCCACACTGCATACTTTTGACGGACCCTGCTACCCCAAAAATAAGAAATACCTGAAAAACATGATGATGATGTCATCATCACATTCTTTTTAGGTTTTTATTGTTTTTGGGGTAGCGGGATCCGTCAAAAGTATGTAGTGTGGGTACTTGTTGGATGCGGAATCAAATTCCGCATCCAATGAGCTCTCCCGATCGAAATTTGAGTAAAAACACAGCGAGATATGTCGAAAATACGAACAAAAAAAGTAGTTTTTTTTAATGACAAATATGTCAATTCAACCATTATGGTTGACTTATTTTATTGAAATTCTATTGGTTCTTGAATTCCAACTCACAAAAACTTAGTTTGGCACGTTTTCTTATAAGGCCCATTTTAGACCCCAAATTTCCTCTAATGTGAGAAGGTTCTTGCAGAAGATGATGAAGGGATGTTAAATGATGCACATGAGATACAAATCACTTTAATAAATATTAATCACAGAGAAAAATGGGTCTTAAACACAATAAATTTGAACCATAGTGAATTCACAAAGTTCAAAAAGAGAATCTTGGATTCTTTGAATGAATATCAACATAAGAATATGACAATGAGAGTGTTCCTTGTGAAGCTCAAACACAAGGATAAAGAGTTATGGGATCAGTTGTAAGACAAGGATGCTGAAGTTGAATGACTAAACACTAAATTGACCAGTCAAAAGGAAGAACAAGAAGAGCATGATGTAGACTCAGAAGAGCTTGAAGAAACTAGAGAGGCTAATCATGATTTGAAGACACAACTGAAGGAAGCCAAGAGGAAAGAAGAAATATTAAAGAATCATTTGGAAGAAAAGGAGAAGACAATCCGAAGGATGGAAATGGAGGTGGTTGGTCTCAGGAAGAAAGGTGAAAATAATGATGCATTGGTCAAGTTCAAGGACAGTCCAGTTGTGTTAGATAAGAACTTGGATTGCCAAAGATCTCAATTTGACAAGACTGGTCTTGGTTACAAGAAGGATAAAGAAAAATATGAAGATAGCACTTGGTCTCCCAAGACTCCAGAAGCAGGTCCATCAATATCCAAAGATGCTCCCCATGCACTTGCAGATGACAACAAAAACTTTTGAAGTTCAAGAATGCAACAAGGAGTTAGTCCTATTCCTCAAAGCAAGCTAAAAAAATAAACAACTCTAAGATGGAACCAAAGTACCAAGTATGAAAATGGATTTAATGGTTAGTGTTATTTTTGTTCTAACTTTGGTCATAAGGCTATGGATTGTAGACTCTACGGAAGAAGAAGTGCTAGAAGTTCCAATGAGAAACTTAGATGCTGGACATGTAATCAAGCTAGACATATTGCTGCCACTTGTCACAAATTGAGAGTCTACACCTATAGTGTGTTTGGTCACAAATACCAAGAATGTGAAAGTCAAATAAGTCAACCAAGGATGAGTCCTTCATACACATCAATAAGAAGAACCAATGAACCTTGGAAGAATATCAATACAGATAAGAAGACAAAGGCCTATAGTCAGGGACACTCTCAGGTATGGAGGAATGAAGTTGATCAAAGAAGTGTTGGAAGTTCCAACAACTTAGTCAGGTGTTGGACATGCAACCATGTTGGCCACATTGTTGCATATTGTCGTATGGTGAGGTGTTATAGTTGCAATGGCTTTGGGAACAAAGCTCAAGACTGTTGGAGTACACTAGAACAATCCATGAGAAGTTTCCCATACAAATCAACAAGGAAAGGCAATAAAGATGAAGGAACAAATGCTGAAAGAACTAATGCCAAGAAGAAGGTATAGATGGAGAAGACTGAGCAGTTACATACAGAAGAGGCTGATTAGTGCAGGGAGGATGTCTTCCATAATGCAAGCCAAGCTTAACATCTCTCAAAGACCTTCGCACACCTTGAGTTCATAAGGATGGAAGATGAACTCAAAGAATAAATGATGGCTACTCCAAGCATATAGATAGGTCCTAGGATCGTGCATATTGTCAGGAGTAGCAGTGATCAATGACTTCAGATACAGATATGTGGACACCCTTTTCCATTGATGCCAAAGGGGGAGAGATGAAGAGAAAAGGGGAACATGCTTGCAGGGGGAGCATGAGTTTTCGTCATCAATGAGAAAGGGAGAGATTTTTGATTGAAATTGTCATTGATGCCAACATGGACTTGTAGTGGATCCACAGGTAGTCATTGATTCCACCAAGTCCCTCTTTCAGTGCAAATGTATGGATGATCCTAGTAGCCTCACATCCAGTGCCTTGGATCCAACACAAAGATGTGTTATGTCTTGAAGTACCTTGTATCCAGTTGACAAGGTCCTTGTACCCACAAGCATGGATCTTGGAACCTCTACCTTGTTGACGATGTTGATGATTCTGAAGACCCTGGAGATAATGCTGATGCCCTAGTAGATGATGGAGAAGCATTGATGATCCATTCTATGGTCATTTATGCTTTGACAGGGTCATGGTACCCTAGGAGAAGGCCTTTCAATCGCACAATAGGTAGCATGATGGATCTTGACCCATGAAGGTCCTCTTGTGTGGTTGAAGAAGCCCATGAAGTTTCATGCTTGATGAAGAAGTCCTTGAACAAGTACTTGGACCCACAAGTTGGTCATGAATCCCACTTCTTGCCTTAGTCTTGAGGTCAAGTGCACACCCTTGACTAAGGGTCCTTGGCTCTTTGATGAAGTTCTTGATGGATTGATACACCCTTGATAATATATTGGAGCACACCTTTTCATTTGGTAACCCACACAAATGGTTGCTGGATTGGTTATGTGATGTTTTGACTCTTGAGGTTTTGATAGTAGGTTGGAGCCCTTGATGAAGCATCTTGAAACCCTTGAAGATGCTAAAAAACTTGTTGAAGAAGCCCTCCTTGAAGATGATGACAACCTTGTTGAAGAAGACCTCCTTGAAGATGATGACAACCTTTGAAGAAGACCTCTTGCATATGGAAACAAGGGAACCCTTGATTATGGTAAGGAGTGGTTGTGTGACTTGAAACATAAAATAAAATTATAGTAAATAATAAATGTATTTTTCAACCCTTAATTCAAGGACGTGGAAAATTCAAAGGAGTATATAAACAAGCTAGACTACACTCCAAAATATAATCGATGATGAAGAAGTGAATTATCTCTCTAGCAAGAGGTGGGTTGAGAAAATTCAGAGGAGTAGTCCAAATGTTATAACAGATGTTGAGGTAGAGGTTGGATGACTGAGGTAGCCTCCCAAGTTGTTTTTACAAAGAAAATATTTTTTATTTCTTTTTGGTAGTCCTATTTTTGGAATTTCTTGGGTTTATTATAACGTGTGTTCACCAATTTTTGAAGCAACATACAGAGGTTGTATGATCAGTTTTTCCACCAAGTTTCATGCTTGACAAAGATCTCGAGATTTTTGGAGAATCACTACACACTCGAAGTTGAAGGAGTCAACAGTTGTTTGGGTGGTATCACAGACCCGAGTTTTGGAACAATGATATCTATTTGGGGTTTTATGAAAGACCTGAGTCTTCTACAGTCACACAGTCCCTAATTTTCGGTGAATAGTCCAAGTTTGCAGTAGCTGAGATCGGAGTTTGTTAGGTGACTATATTTCATACAGTCTAAGGTTTGAGGCACATACTTTATGTATTCATCTATGCAAATATTGGTTTCAAAACACATATCTCTCTCATTTATTTTTTTAGCAGTAGCCAGGGTCTCCACATTTTTGACAATATAGTACTTCCAGAAAGAAATTGAGTATTGCACAGTTTTCTATGAAGACAAGAATATCAGTTGAGTGATGTGACTGTAGATGTGGTCACAGTAGAAATCCCTAATTCTCAGCAGTATAGGGTTTGAGGGAATATTTTGTGTATGCTATGGTACATGTGTAATATCTAATGATGAATACATTATTTGTTTAAAGGACAATATGACTTGGATTTGATATCTCAATGATGAAGGATGATGCAAATGCATAGACAAAGTCCATCTACAACAAACATACACTGATACTTGACATGCACAGATAAATACCTTGATGTTTGACAGACCTTGATGAATATGCTGATGGTAAGTTGATGCATACTCCACTATGATGATGCTTTGATAATGATGCAAAATCCAATGATGATGTATACCTTATGATGCATACAATGTCATATGTACAATGATATATACAGTGGTATGGATGCAATGGTGAAGAATACAGTGGTATGTATATAGTGTTGTATACAGTGGTTGTGAAACAATGATGAGTAAAGATACTATATACTATGTTGATGATGCTATTATGCATTATCCTTGATGATGTACTGTATGATGAGGATGGTGCATGCATTTTCCATGTATACTTGTCACTAATATATGATGATGATACATTATTGATGATATGTTGTGCACCTTGATCATGTTTTGATAATGCATACATGATGCAAACTATGATGATGATGATGACACTACATGATGATTTATGACTGCCCTAGAATATGACTATGACAGACATGACAATGATGAGTAGAATTTGATGAAAAGTGGCATGACCAGCAGTATTGATGAGCAAAGATTGACCAAAAAATGTTGGTGAGTAGACTTGACATGGTTGATGAACAGAGGTTCATGAGAAGACTTAGCCAACAATGTTGATGTAGCAATGATACACCTACAAAAGAAGACACGATAATGAGATGACAAGTGGCTTTGCAACAACATAATTGGTTGATGATTAGCAGCAGTTGATTGATTTGTATTATGGACTTAGGTATATGATTGGAATCTTTCCTTGAGGATTGGAATCCTCAACCCTTTCTTAGTTGGAGCTGAGAAAAATAGGTTGGGTCTTGTTATGAGAGTTGGTGCTCTTTTCATCAGTTGGTGTTGATTATAATTGAGAAGATTGTAGTCTTCCATTACCATAAATAAAGATCAAAATTACATATATTCTTGTGTCTCTCTTGATGTGATTATTATGGTTATGACTCATGATTAATTTGGATGATGCATATGATGATGTAATTCATAATGCTTGATATACTTTGATTGATTAATTGAAGGTAGAAAGGTGTAAATTTCTCACACACTAATTCACCCCCCTCTCAGTGTGGCCATTATGTCCAACAGGTATTTGGTGTTTTGTGAAGGTATAAATTTTATACAATGGAGTAGGTTAAAGGAGAGAATCAAGAGCAACAAGGATTAAACTTCGAAGAATGTTCCTCCTCTTCCTCTATCTCTTTATCTTTCTGTTTTTCTTGTTGTCTTGTCTTTGGAGAAGTGAAAGCATATCTATATGACTCTAATATGCATGTATAGAGATTCATTAAGTCAAGTTTATTTTATCTTAATATGTTGGTGGCTTTCCCTAGTCATTAAGAGGTTTTTTACCATAAAGAAATAGGAAAATCCATTGGGTAAACTTCTATGTAGGGACTTGGTATCATGATTTCCTTAGCTATATTTAGGTGTTTTAAGCCCTATAGGTCTTTGTTATAACCCAACATCCTTTGGTTTTCCAAAAAGTGAAGGATTTTCCTGTTTTCCCCTTTTTTTATGCAAAATGAAATGTCCCATTCTCCCCACAGTGGTATTAGGTGAATGTAGTAGGTCCCCCCCACACCTTTCCTTAATGAGAGGTGCATGACCACACACTTTCTATTTTAGGCAATAGTGTGGGAGGCATAATATAAGGTTTTTCCTATTTTTGTCATTTTTTTTGTTGGATTCTGGTTTGTTTGGGTCTTTAGAGAAGGTTAGGATTTAGTATCTTCCATTTAGAGTTCCATTAATGGTGTTTAAATGATTACCTTGGATTGATTTTCAATTATTTGAATTTCAAACATGTTTAGGCTTTCCTAGGTCTTCCACGCAACTTGTAGTGGTAGCATAAGCATGAATACAAGGCCCCACACACTTTTCCTATTCAAAATTCACGTGGACACATAGCTTGTTAAAGGAAAATGCATGTGGACTACGTTCTTGTGCACCTTTTGTGAGGAATAAAAGTGCGGGCTTGGTTTGGGAAAAAGTCAAAATTGTTTTTTTTTAAGATTTAGGTTTATCAGGTCTAGTGGAGATTTGGGTCTTTCATGGATTTTCAAAATTCTTATTTTTATGCTCTGAAAATCATCATTTAACGGTTTTTTCACTATTCCCTGAATGAAAAGAAAAATTGAATATTCCATGAAATCATAGTTTTCTTCTAGTTTATGTAAGAATCTCTTAGGTATTTTGATGCCCTTGGGAGTGTTTTCATACAAAGGAAAAGGTTATATTGTTCTCATTAGAATTCTCTCATGAAAATAATAAAGAATTGTTTTACTTGGTCATAGTATTTTTCTCATCTTGTTTAGGTTTTGAAAGATTCTGCTTGATTTTTATGCTTTTTGTAAGTTGCTTACGTGCAAACTTCTCTTTCAAAGTTGAAGAAGTATTTCCCATATATAAGAATTCTCTTTTTATATATTTTTCATTTGGTAACATCATCCTTTTCTCACTTCCACATCCCTCTAAGTAACAATAGGCATTACAAACAACGTAACTAAAAATAACTAGATTTGATTTTTTGTTCTAGAAAACCAACAATAGTCTAGGTTTAGAGCTTGGTTATATGATTGGAGATTTAAATTTTCCAAGGCCACATAAAATGAAAGTACGATTTAAATAGAGAGTGTTAAATCCATTAGTAGCAAGAAGTATTTTCTGGGGGAAAGAAGAAGACGCGGTTCAATCCGTGCTACTCACCATATCCGCCACATGGAATATGAAAATGAATTGTTCATGTATTGATCACATATTTCCCTCTCTTTTCATTTAATTATAAAATGATAATGAGAGAGTAATCCTTTCTCAAATGAGGGAGAAATCCTTTTCAGACCCAACTACTTCTTATGTTTTGGTTTGGTGGAGATGGGATTTGAACCCATGACCTCAAGGTTATGAGCCTTGGGAGCTACTAGACTACTCTACTCTGCACCATTGATAGATATCATAAAAAAAATGGATACACTAAACAATGATGGGATATAGTCCCTATCATTATATATATATAGGGGTACTTTTTTGGTATCACAATAAACTTCAATATATTTTTTTAAGCATGTCTAACACATGTGTTAAGTGTGAGGTTAAGCTAGGTGTTTGTGAGAGATTCTCCCCTATCCTTGTATTTAGTGGAATTTTCTATGTCTAGGAGTTTTGTTTGGATCATCATGTCCTTGGGGTAATACCAATTCGGAAGAGGCTTGGGTCTAGGACTTGTGTCCTACGTTCCCTACCTACACATAAGAGTTTGACTCATAACTGTTCCTCCCAACCACTGATTGTGAAGTTGTATCCTTAGTTTCTTTTCCTAGGTATCATCCAGGTGATTGCGAGTGGGAATTTCTTGTGGTACCTGATACATAAACATCACATCTATCTCAAATCCCTTAGAAGGTAACCATTTTTGTGAGGGAACTTGTACCTTGGGTGATTGTTGTGTGAGGATTACCATAATTATCTCTCGTACCTTTGCTGGTTGGACTTGGGCCCTAATAATCCTAGGTTGACCTTCATAAGGCCCATGTTTAGCTCTTCATTGATTGAACTCAAGACTTTACCACCCTAGTTTGATTTCTAGGAGAGTGAGTTTGTTTGACGATGCCTTAGAGAGTCTTTTATAAAAGTGTGTTGATTGTAATTTTTTGACCCCCATAAAAGCACTTAGAGAGTTCTTATTATTTGAAATAGAGTATATGGATAAATTTATTTAGAATACCAACCAAGGGATCCCTATGAAAGAATATACTTATGATTTTCCATTTTTTGGAGACGTTGGCGCTCCCTTGATGGAGACCTTGAATATTCCCGAATTCACCCTAGGGATGTTGGTTTGGTTTTTTTCCACTCTGAATGTCCTAAATTCTCATGGTACTTATCCATTAGGAATTTTATGTCAAGAGCATCGAAACATTCATCTTAGTTGGCATTTCTCCTCCTCCTTCAACCTCATGTGGTGAAACTCTAGATACTAGTAACCAATAGCCTAAAAGGGATAGAAAGAGGAAGAATAAGAAGAAGATATGAAGAAAAGGGGGAACATCACCAACCACTGCAAGTCATATGAGGGGAAATTCCTTGGCCAATGCTAGGGGAAAGTCACTAGTGATTGCAAGTCATATTGGAGACAAAGTAACCAACCACTGCTAGTTATACTAGAGACAATAAACCAACCACTAGAAGTCATGCTAGGGGAAAGAAACCAACCATTGCAAGCCATGCCGAGGAAAAAAACCATCTACTGCAAGTCATTCTTGAAGTATTAATACTATTCAGAAACCTAAACGTATAGGATCCAAGCCTAAGTTCCACTGTAATTTTTGCAAGGGAAATCACCTTACTCATTTGTCCCCTTCCATTCCATAGGTACAAAGGGTGTGGTCCTCGTCTCAAGGATATTTATCTCCTAGAAAAGCTATAATTTCCCAATAGCCCACTGAAATGATCGAGCCAATGCAATATTTGAATGATAGCTCTCTTCCTTTGGAAAGTGTGGATGTTCAAGTGGTCGAACTGATGCAATCTTCAGTCAATCCTACTCTTCCCTTGGAAGGTGACAAGATTCAAGTGGTCAAACTATTGCAATCTTCGATCGAACCCACTCTTCCTTTGCAGAGTGATGTGTCTATTGCTCAAGTTTTATTCACTACCAGTTTTGAACTCTTTAGACAAGGGGAAATTCCATTCACTTCGAATGAGCCCCCTCCAAGCTCTAGGATTGGTTCCTTTGATTGGAATAGTGTAGCTGGGCTCGCTTAACTTCTTATGCACCCTTCCAAATAAGGTTTCAAGTTAAACACTGGATGATTTTTTGATGTATTGTACATGAAGGAGCTTATGCTAGTATTTTATCCACATATGCTTGGATAAGGGTGGATTCTCCCAACCTTTTTCTATCTTCCAGACAATCGATGGATTTTGATAGAAGACCTAGTGAACCTTTGGTGTTTCTCACTCAATTTCCTATTACATTATGTGGGAAGATTGTCTTAGTTTTTTCTATGGTCATGGAGGGCCCTTTGGACTTCAATATGATCCTTGGGTGTGACTTTGTATATGCTATGAATGATGTGGTGTCTATTCTCTTTTGTGTCATGCATTTTTCTCACAATGGAAGCATTGTCACCATTGATCAACTTGCATTTGTTGATCCTCCTCATTTTCTGAATTTAGAACAAGTATCCCCTTTATATCTTCCTAGTCTTTTGGTATACACTACCTTGCAATGGGTGAATTATGTGGCCTCATATCTCTCGTGCGCAGCTGCTAGTGAGAAGAAGCCTCTACATTCATGGACACTTTTTTGGGACATGGTTTTGGTAGTTGACCAAGTGACTCATCCAATGAGGGAATTGGATCCTGTTCTCCACCCCTTTGGTCTAAGTGAATGCTATAGCATGTGTTATCTCTACGATGACATCCTTACCTCATATGAATCTCTCCTAGAAGCTATGATTGAGTCTCTCATTCCTTTGTATATTTACGTCCTTTCCAAAGATCAACTCCCTGGTGTTGAGGCTTGGAAAATTGCAGGTAACAACAGTAGGGATTCTCCCCAATAAACGTTCCCAATTAGCTCGTTATTTTTTGGTATGGGGAAATTGTCCGGTTTACGGTCCGGCTACCATAGGTCAAGTAACAGTTAAAGCTTATTTTACCGGTTGTGGCCCGGTCCACCGTTTAGGTGTATTTTTTAGTTTTATGTTTAGGTATGATATGCAAGTGCCTAGCTAAATGCAGTTGATAGAGAAAATGAGCAGCGTCACAATGTGATGCGCAGGTTCTTACCTCTCATCTTACCTCTCTCGCTTCTAAATCGTAAACAAAGAAAACTATCTAAAAATATCTAACCTATCCCCAGGGAGCAATACTGTAATTAATGCTGAGTAATGTATTGTATATCATGCATTAAGAAAAATACAAATAGCTGTTAACATTTATGAATACATGAATATCAATAGATAGATAAACAAATAGATAGCTCATTATTAATTAAAACATTCATTACTCAAGTATGATTGTGGAAATTTCACAGAAATAAACAAGAGCGCATTCATAACAGGAAAGAATTCATAAGTTAGAATGGTCTCACAGTTCATGGAAACAAGCTAAAATAGAAATAGTTCACATCCAACCAGTCCACGTTAAGCAGTTGAAACCCCACAGTGCTTTATCCAGCCCAAAAATATGAAATAGTTCTTCTTACAATAATCTTTCACAAAGATAGTTTGAAAAAAGGCCCCCTTTGATACATCAAGCTTTCCTATATTTATACAAAAAGAAAAAAACTCTTGGGTTGCCCTCGTTGTATTTTGGGCTTCCCCAACCTTTCCCATACAAAATTTTGTCTTTTAGCTTGTGAACAAAAAGATAAATACAATATATTACATTCTTTATCAAAGTGATAAACAATCAAACTAAGAGGGTCCAGCCTGCTCGTTCATAAAATTTCTCCATACATATGCCTCTACTGCTATATTCTCAAAACTAGAAGGTTCGAGAAATCTGATAGTATTTCGTGCTGAGCAGCCTGGGCCTTTACACCCGCTATCCTTGCAGGAATCAAGTGCAGCTGGTCTTCCAACAAGTGGATACTCACAGCTGCAGGTGTTATTTCAGTCTTAAGTATCTTTTCATCTAACTCCTTGACTTGTTGAATGGCCTGTTCATCTTCATTGCATCTCTCTTGTAATTGTTCCAAAAAAATTTCATTCTCTGGCATCACTTCTAATATTTTGGCATCCGAGGTCTGACACCGATTATAAGTTAGGAGCACTCTCCTACAAAATTTAGCATAGGCATTCTTTGTTTTCTTCATTGTCTTTTTTAGTTCTTCTGCTGCGTTGCTAGCAAACTCAATCAACTCATAGTCCAACTTTATCATTTTGAAGTCTTTGAAAGGTGTATCTATGGGAGATTCCTTGTTCATTTCTATCCATGTCATCCTTCCTTGCAGAGTCTCTAGGATATCCTGTGTCCTATCCAAAAAATAAGAGGATGTATTTACAATTTCTTCTAATCTGATGTCTATCTGTTGAACTTTAAATCTTTCTTCCACCATCTGCAGCTGAATTTGATGAATCTTCTTTCAGAGTGTAAGGGAGTTCTTATTTAAAGGTTCAATATCAACCTTCTACTCCATAGCCGTCTTCAGTGAAGTTGCTAGTGAATTATTTTATTCTTCCAAGGCTACTATCTGACTTTTGTATAGCTTAGCCTTCCCTTCTATAGTGGTCTTCTGCTCTTCTAGCTTTGTCACTTTACCTTCCAATCTACCCTTTTCCTTATCCAATTCTTCAACTGATAACCTAAGCTCATCCCTCTTTGCTTCCAAACTCTGATATTTCTGCTGTAGCTCTCCAAACTTTGACAAGGTGGTCTGGGAATTCTTCTCCATATTTCCTGTAGATATTACCAAAGCATCTTTCTTGGCCTGCAGAGTCTGACATTATGGATTTGATGCTTTAATTTCACCAATCATATCCTCATACTTCCTTTTCAAATAATGACTTTCACTCCTTTCTTTCTTCAAGGTCTCCTTTAACTGTGTGACCCTTTTCTGAGACTTTTCTAGGTTTGTCATGATTCTGTCCACATTGTCCTCAGTGGCTAGGGTTAGAGCTACCCCAACCCTCACTATTAATCGTGGATATTTGTGTGTACCGTGAACCATTGACTTATCGGTCACCATGATTCCTGGATTACCCCCAGTGTCCACTTTCTTCTCGGTTCTTTTGACGATTCTCTTTTTTTCTTTGTTGTAAAAGATAGTGTTAAAATCCGACACCTCCTTCCCTTCAGTGGGCATGAAAGGAATTAACTCAACTCTAGAAATTGACACTAAACCTTATCCTAATGTACTACTAGAAGGAGCAACAGGCTCTAATGGGTCAATATCAGACTGAGTCTGTCCTTGATCAGTAAGGTCTTGTCCTTCTAATGTCTCTATCCTCAATCCTTCCACTGTGTTTTCTGTTTGTTGTTTTTCCTTTTGGACACCTTCTAATCTGAACCCTTCACTCTCTTCCTACTTCTGATGTATTCCATCTTCTTCTTTTCTTTTCTTTTCTTCTTCAATATTCTTTGCTGCTTCTTCAGCTGCTCATGTCTTTTCTTCTTCTTCTGTTCTCAACCAGTTCTCTACCTACTGTACTAGTCTGTTAGCTTCTTCCTGCCTCTTTTTTGCTTCTTCTTCTTCTTGCCTTTTCTGCTTGTCAACAGCTTTACCTTTACCACCAACAGTGGCTATCCTCTGCTTGAATATTTTCTTTAAAGCTGTCATGTTCTCAACATTTTGGAAGATCTCTTCATCCTTATCCCAAAAATTGGTATATTCAAAATGTACTCTAGCTTCGGTGCAATACTCAACAAAATTTCCCGCAGAGTCATTCCTATGGAAATTCATTTCACCGAAGTGAAAATACTCTAATTCCTTGACAAAATCCATTGCATTCTTTACCGTGGAAAATTTGTAGCTTCCTAAAAAAAGGGAACTGCATGATAGACTGCTTTCTTTTGCTCAAAAAGGAAATTCCCTACTCCATCAATATACAACTGTCTCACAGCCTCTTTGTGGACTACATAGTTTGTGGCATACTTCGGTAGAAGAGAAGGGGCTCTCGAGCCACCATACATTCTTAAATATAGGCCTTCTTCTATCAGATAATAGCTTATGTGTTCTTGCACAACTTTTAAATCCTATTTTGACATACAATTGCATTTGGACAAGAAGATTAATGTGTACAAGGGCTTGATGAAATTCTCACAAATCTCCTTGTAGTAGCTGTAATATTGTGGGCCCAAAATAGTTTATAAGCTATGTACACTGGAGCTCGGTCCTTATCCCAATGGCACTTTAAGGTTGGGAATGATTGAGTGCACAAAATGCAATCAATCAAAATAGAACTCATGTAAAATTCTGACTTCTTTTGGGACACTCCTCCCAATGCTGCGCTTATACAAGCAGACAGACTATTGGATACTATACTTGCCCAGTTAAAAATTCTACCTTGTGTAGCAACAAAATAGATAACTAGTATCCAACCCATTTAAATTTTTTTCCCATTAGCTCTTCAAAAAATCTCGTTCAACATCAAAACAATGAACCTATATAGAGTATGGAGAGTTGATGTTTCATACTCTCCGGAAGGCCTTGTACGGAAGTTCTTTCTTGATATCATCATCTTTTTGACTGTTTCCACCAAGTCTAAATTCAGCTCCTTTAACCAACTTTCAGTCAGATAAGTTTGTGCAGGTGGTAAATTATATGCCATAGATACATAAGCTGGGCTATAGGCAGCATAACCTTGCTTCGCGGTATTTGCCAATATCATCCGTTTTACATCTACCCTAGGTAGAATCCCACTTATCACTTCCAAACACTGGAAAAGCTCAAGTCTGGTAGCCACTTTCATAAGGGCTGACCTCTCAATATTTGCATACATGTGCATATATTCAACACCAGCATTTGGAACAGTTTATCTTGAAATCATCCTATATACTTCTCCCCATTCATATTCTGGCTAAAATCCAGTAATAGCTTGAGTATCTTCATAGATGATTTCCACTCTAGTTATCACCTCCACTTCAGGTTCCTCTTTGGCTTTCTTCTTCTATTTCCATGGCATATTGCTGTGTTGATAATTTACCTGTAACCATCATACATTCATGATCTCAGTCTATTTACATCTAGCAAGCGGTGTAGTGAGAAAATAATAAAGAAACCGAATATTACCATTTCATCGATATTCATATTGGAAATTATTATCAGCGCCCACAGTTCCTCTAAATGAAAGATTCTAAACAAAGAGATACTGCAAAATATTGCTGCCCCCCAAACCTGCTAAAAATCTACTAGCTCAAAACCCTAATCTCTTCCAGCTTCCTAAAAATCTATATGTGCATCTCGACTGAGGAAAATTTTCACACCACCATCTACTTCAACACAAAAACCCTAAACCCCTATCAAATTCGCGACCCTCCTGCGTCCCATGGAAACCTACTGTCAAAGGAGACATGGCCGTGTGGACTAGGATTTAAAATGAGGCCATAATGAATAGGGAGGCATAGATAGTGAAACGCTCATCTGCACCGTGCTCTAACCTTCCCAACAAACGAAACTATCATAGGCGTACTCATGGTTGCACAGCGGTGAAGATGGAAAAACCTAACCGACCAAAATGAAACGCTCACAGCAAAACGAGCTGAACCCTCAGTAAAAGGAAAAATCACCACAAGAAAAACCATGAAATGCATAATATTTTACCCTATTGCAGGAAACCTAACCCTGTCCACCCTGGCAGTTTAAAACAACAATAAACATCCAAGCATAAACAAATTCATAACGAATCCTACCTGGCAACGTAGTGGCGGGAAACCTGGTTAGGAGATGTCTTCTGCAGGCATAGAGGAGAATGTATAAAATCTTGACAACTGCATGCAGTCATAGGATAGCTACCACTGTGAAAATGACAAGTCACGGGCTCGAAACGACTTTATCTAAACCTTCATCTGGAGTGAAAAACTAACACTAGAGGGAAAAAATATTAACCAAACATCGGACATATGGTCCTGAAGACATCCGCAACGTCGAACGGGAACGACTCTTCCTACTCGGTAATCACATGGGAAAGATACATCGAAAATCGATAGGACTAGCTTCTTCGGTATCGGCGGGAAAATCACAAAGCTTCAGCTTGACTCAACACTAAAAATCCACAATGTCAGATGGTGGACAAACTAAAACCCTTGGTTCATTTCGAAAAACAAAACTGATAGCGAGATTGTCCACTTAACCAGACGTCGGAAAAATATAGTTGAAGAAACATCCGATCCATCGGATCTGCTTTATACTAAAATGCCAAAACCTTGGCAAACTATCTCCGAGATCATAGACAAACTAAATCTCGATATAGTGGCTTAGACCTCGAAAGGCTTCTGATAAATACATCGAAAAGATAGTGGACTATGCCTCCGCTGTTTCGGAAGACTAGTCAACTAAGCATCTGATATGGACATGCAAAAAGACTAAGTTTTTTCAAAAAACAGTTGAGCCCTGGGAAAACTTTGGTAGAAATAAAACATTCCTAGGCCATCTAGATACTAAAAAATAAAAGGGGGGGACCCTAAAAATAATTTTTTTGGGGGAAAAAGTTGCAGCTGCAACAATTTTCGACTACCTGGCGAACAAATATCTCTGAACAACTTATTCTTTGATACAATAGACTGTTTTTGTGATATCATTTTATTAGGTTTCTTCAAGATATTTGGATTCCAAAATGCAAGATTTATGAACTTTAGTCATTGATGATAGTCCAAGTTTAATAAGGGGAACTAGGATTTCAAAGTCTAGATAACACTTTTGAGGCTGAAGATATGAGTTTTATTTTACCTCTACCTTTGAGTGGCTTCCAACTTAGACACCACAGGGTCGTAACATATGGTAAACAGATATATCCATTTGTTCCTCATTCCTATGCCAATTTGCACTTTTTGATGCTTCTGGACTTGAGTCCTTTTGAGTCCTCCTGATTGCTTTCTTTCTGAATTTTAATTCAGGATCCTCTATCCATAGTGTCTTTTTGTGTGAGAGATATTTTAATTTTAACTCACAGACAGAGAATAACTTTGGAAATCTCACAGATAAAGCTAGAGGCTAGCTCCTTTGATTTTCTATCACTATTTTCTTTAAAATTCTAATCAGATTTTTGTTTGTGGATTCTGCCAAACCATTTCCTTGTGGGTAGTAGTTTGCAGAATAGTGTAGCTTAATTCCTCTTTAATTGGAAAATGTAGTTAATCTAATAGATGAGAAATAAGAAGCATTATAAAAAACCAAGGAAATTGGAACCCCAAACCTGGTCATAATGTGGTTCTACAAGAAATCCATAACTGCATCCTCATTTACTTTTTGTAACGGAATGGCCTCTACCCATCTGGTAAAATAATTAGTTGCCATCAGAATATGCTTATGTTGCAATGAGGAATTTGGATTGATTTCTCCGATAATGTTGATTCCCCATTGTTCAAATGGTTCCGAGATAATTACTAGTTTCAATGGTCCTGCTTCTTTGGCTTGTCTCCCAATGCACCTTTGGCAAGTGTCACATTTTCTAACATGAGCATATCTAAACAATGTTGGCCAATAATATCCAACTCTGAGAATCTTATGTGCTGTTGTGTCCCCTGAAAAGTGACCTCCAACAGGTCCATCATGTAATTCTGTTACAACCTTCTTTGCATCTTCTTGTTCCAAGCATCTGAGAAAAACTCCATCGTAGTTATTTCTAACCAGCACTCCATCAATAATATGACATAAGGCTGATTTCAGACGTAATGCCCTTCCTTGCTTGGGACTCCAATGCTCTGGAAAATATCCTTCTTGAAGATAATGAACCAAATCCCAATACTAGGAGTCTGGAGCTGTAAATAGAGGACATACATCCATCATGTGTAGTTCAGCTTCATTATCCCAGCTGCTGTCTTCATTGTCTTGACCTTCAGCCATTAGTTTACAAAGTCCTTGTCCTTTAACTATGGTTGCTAGTTTGAATTCAAGATCGTATTCTTGCAAAGCAGTTACCCAGTTACCTCTTCTTTCTCCCAGTTATTTTTGTACAAAAAGGGATCATACTGCTGGGTGTGGGACTATTACTTTGGTGCAATTCTTAAGTATGTATGGCCTGAATTGCTTAACCACCTTAAAAACTGCATAAGCTTATTTATCAATCACGGGGTAGTTCAATTTATCCCCCTGCAGACCAATGCTCATAAATGATATGGGGTACTCATCTCCCTCGTCTTCTTTCTATGTAAGCACAACTGCTAATGAATCATCAGAAGAAAAAGTGTACAGAATAAAATCCTTTTCAAAATTTGGACTTTTGAGTCATGGTGCATGAGCAACAGATGTTTTGATCTTGTTGAATGCATTCTTCTCCAAATTAGTCCATTTGAATTGCACACTGCTTAACCATTTTTTGCAAAGGTTTAATGATTTGAGCAAAGTCTGGCACAAACCTTCACACAAAATTGATTGTCCCCATAAAATATTGCATACCTTTTTTATTATGGGGTAAAGGGATCTGTTCTATGGATTTAATCCTCTCTGAGTCTATGAAGATCCCTTTTTTAGAAATGACATGACCCCGTATCTTTCCTTCTGTGATTGCGAACACACATTTCTTAGGATTTAATGAAATGCCATATTTCTTGCAACGCTCAAAAATCTGTTTCAAATGAAAAGCGTGTTCTTCTCTCTTCTTTGAAAATATTGTAACATCATCTAGATAGACCACAACACTACGGCCAATCAGATCTCGGAAATCTATATCCATAGCCCTCTGGAAAGTTGCTCCAACATTGATAAGTCCAAAGGGCATCCTCCTATACGCAAAATTTCCCCCCTTGGTTCTGAAAGTGGTCTTGAGCTTGTCCTCTTCTACTACTAATACTTGATTATAACTGGAGAATCCATCTAATAGAGAGAACCGTTCATAACCTGAGACCATTTGTAGTATTTGTTCCATTGGTGGGACCGGATAATTATCTTTATCTAATACACGATTAAGATTTCTAAAATCTACGCAAAGTCTGATCTCTCCAGAATTTTTTCGCACTGGTACCAAATTAGAGATCCATTCTGAATGTCTGACTTTAAATATGATTTTAGCATTTAGCAACTTTTTCATTTCGCTTTGAATTAGGGGTTCTAGCTTTGGATGCATTTTTCTCAGAAGCTGCTAATAAGGTTTGACTCCAACCTTGATTGGAATCACATGTTGTATAATTTTAGTGTCATATGTCTTTAGGTCTTCGTAAGTCCAAGCAAATACATCCTTATATTGTCTGAATAAGTTGATGAATTTACTCCTTTCACCTGGTGAACAACACTTCTCCAAATTCACATATTTGGGTTTGTCTTCTGTCCCTAAGTTTATCAGCTCAAATTATAAAGGTGAGCTATGAGTCTTGACATTCGTTGGCTTTCTAAACTTGTTGTCTAAATCAAACATCTGTTCCAAAGTTCTAACTCCTTTTGGAATGAAATTTTCGTACTGCAATTCTGCTTGATGTTCTTCGTCATCTATTATTGCTCCTTTAAATGTATCATTATTTGTTAAGCATTCCAATATTTTCTGATCATCATTGAACACCCTCATATTAGTGATGTTATCTGGAATAGAAGGCCTGAAAAGTAATTCAATCAGACATCTATTATTTGTAGGTACCAACCTTGCAACTGACGTAGCTAACAAATCAGCTACTGCATTTTTTGCTCTAGGAATTGAAGAAATATTTAATGCATGAAAATTCATCAATAAATCCCATACTTCATTTTGGTAAGCCTTCAAATGCAATGAATTTTGTTCCAAATTTGTTTAACAATGATTTTAGAATCTCCATATGCTTTCATATTTTTTACTTTTAATTCTATTGCTTTTTTAAGTCCCTGAACTAATGCTTCGTATTCGGTTGTGTTATGTGTGCATTCGAATTCTAATCTACATGAAAGAAAATGTTTATTTTTTTCTGGATCAATCAGGACACAACCAACTCCTGATCCTTCCAATGTTTTAGAACCATCGAAATAAAGAATCAAAAAACTTTCTACTCCTACTGAATTTGAATTGCTAACTACATCTGAAACTAAATATACTATGTTACAATCAAACTCATTAGCCTGTGAAAATTGAAGGAGATCGGGCTGGATATTAGGTATACTCCTGGCTTCTTCAGCTTGGTAATTTCATGGTTCTAGTTCAAGAAAATAATTTCCCAACACAAAGTTTACTGGTTCATTTTTTCCCTCCAACTGAGTCACATTATACTTCATTTGCGGCTCTGTTAACACCTTTATCTGATTTTGACATCCTTTAAAAGGAAACCACAAATGTGACCAATTTGATGCAAAATATCCTTCTAACATTGTTGACCAATCCCATCTCAAAAACAAACCATAAGCATCTGGGATATATGCTATGCCAATGTCTATGTATTGACATACCCTCTCATCTGCGGATAAACGGATCATAACATCTTCCATTTCTCCTATTACTTTGACTGTTGTTCTGTCTAATTGAAGAACTTGGCCAGTAGTTGGTTTAGGTTGACCATTGATTTTCTTGCAAACTGAGAGAGGCATGACATTGACTGATGCTCCTGAGTCCACTAAACAATTATGCACATTATAGTTGAAAATATCAAAGGTTAGAAGAAATGATGGAGTTTTATACAAAGATTTTACTCCTAAGCTCACCTCACCAATCTCTTCCTCAGGTTGATTGTCAATGGGAGGCTCCTTCTTGGGTGTCTCAAGCGCTTTCAAAAGCTTTTCTTTTTGCTGAGGTAGATTGCACATTTCAAACAATGAGATATTTTCTTTAGCCTTTTTAATGTCTTCCATGATGTCATATCCCATCTCATTTTCATCTTGATTCTTCTTGACATTTTCAATTTTATTTTTAGTAGGCTTTATGGGCGTATTGACTTTCTTAGGGTTCTAGTTTGAAATGACAAACTTAGGTATGTTAACAGTTGAAGTATTACTCTTCATTTTCTTCATGTTCTCTTGGAGTTTCTTGATCTTTAGAAGTATCGAGTTATCTTCTTTTAATGGATTCTGACTCCTTGTTGTGACATTTGTCTCTGATATTTCTTCTATGTCAAGGAAATCTTCATCTTCAAAGTTGAACATAGACCCACAATCCCACACAGCCAAGGTGTCTTCCTCTTGTGTTTCTGTAGGTTCATGATCTTTCCCTTTCTCTTCCTCAGTTTCTGTCAGCTTGGAATCCAATAATTGGTTCATTACTAATGTCATAGAATTAATCCACTGTGGGCAATTTTTTTTAGAATGAGGTTGTTGATGGAAAGTGAAAAAGTTATCCATTCCTACATTGGTCAAATTCAGTACTGAAGGGCTGTGTGGAGGAGGTTTAGGTTGACTGTTGTCTTCTCTTTTTTTATAGGAAGTCTTGTATTGTTTATGAGCCTCCTTTTCTTTTTCTAAATCAATCACTCAGTTTGATAACTTCTACATCATTTTCACCATCCCATCTAACTCCTGTGATCGTTCATACTTAGGTTTAGTTAATAATAGGGGATTTTTGTTTCCATAAGTTCTTTCATCTAACTATGTAGGATAGTGTTCTATACTCTCCAATTCTGCCTCTACTTTCTCAACTTCTTCATAAGTATCTACCAAAGTGGTCCTAACTGATCTCTTGGCAAACATGGCTATATCAGGCCCGAGGGATGAGGTATAATACTCAATTAGAGCACGCTCATATGGTTTATCAGCTGCACTGAAGTTATTCAGGTATGCAACAAACCTCTGAGTAAAATTATGCACCCTCTCTTTCTTTTGTTTCTTTAAGGAAATCAATCCTTTCATTAAAGCTACGTGAGTTTTCTGGATTCTGTATTTGCTTTTGAAAAGTCTCTCAAAAATATTCCAATTTGTGACTGAGTTTGTCGGTAGGGAAAAATACCATGAAGCTGCTTTTGCTTTCAGGGTATGCGAGAATAATCTGCAAACTACATATTCATGTTCTGTTGCTTGTAGACCTTCTAAATCTAGATAAAAACTCAGCAAGTGATCATCCATAAGAATTCCTTCATTGGGTTCAAACTTGGGTAAAATTTTGTCAAAACTCTGAGGCATGTCATGCAATGGAGGTGTCAGGTTTAAAGGAGATCTATCTCTCCAAGTAGGATGTGGAGGTGGCTGATTTGCATTCACATTGGCCATGATTATGAGAGGAGTATGAGGTGGAGACTGAACAAGGGTCTGAAAAGGTGAATAGTGAGGGGAATCTGGTCCCAACCGATCCAATGGTTGGACAACTTCTTGTAAGGCTGTTTCTACCGATTCTTCAAGATATTCTACCAACACTGAATCTTTCAATTGAGGATGATCCTTCTTTTGATACTCTCTTCTAGGTAGAACAGGGATAATAGGTAACCATCCAATATTTTTTGCATATGCCCTGGTAATCCTCCTTAAATATTCAACCACTTCGTTATCAATGGGATAAATATACCCCTTTCCCTTTTCTTTAGGAGTGGGTTTCTGAGGCAAACTGGTTTCAGAACTGTCATCAATGGAGTAATCTCGAGAAAGCAAACTTCCTCGGCCAACCATGCACTGGTGGCCCTCCTTCTAGCACCAAAACTATTGAGGCCTGGAAATCGTAGGTAATAATAGTAGGGATTCTCCCCAATAAACGTTCCCAATTAGCTCGTTATTGTTGTTGGAGACATTTACCACCACACACACTCTTTTTGGTCAATTTGGCCTAGTTAGACCACTATCCTAAGTTTTATTGACTTAATTGACATCAAAGGAGCACTAGATGACATCAGCTAGATCACACCCATGCCTACCTTCAGTCAAGGAGGCTAACTTAGTCTTCTCCTACATTTGGGGAGGCTAACTGGAGCACTTCAGGGGTGATCTGAGTGTCATTAATGCCCCATATTGCTAACTGATGGTTACAATCAGTTAAACAGAGCAGTGAAGGTGCCTTCCTTCATTAAATTGATTATTTATTGATTATTTAATGAACTGGAGTCAACAGGGGCACCTCCAACCACTTTCGATGGTCAGTTACACTTCAGTTAACCTCATCGGGGTTCATTGGAGTCATTGATGTGCTACCACTTGTTGGTTGGCTTGCAGTAACATGTGTCTAAGCTACTTTCAGTGAGACTAAGTCATTTATTGCACTTCGACTTCAGTTAGGGCTCAGTTGAGTCAATTAGGGTTTTGATCTGTGGTTAACTTGAGTGTTGACTGTGGCTTACATTTAGTTAAGCTAGAATCACTCATTCAATTCGAATGAGCTCCTTGGGAATTTGAATTTCTTTGTCATTCATGCTTGCAGCATGATCATTATATTTTATTACTCATTCTTTGTGTGAATATACAGAGCGACTACTCATTTTTTAGCATAATTACACCATTTTCATGTCTTATTGTTATTAATCTTTTATGAGACTTTGCTTGAGTCCCTAGATTACTGTGTCAGATTAATAATTGTTTGGTAGGGGGAATCCATCTGGTTTATGGTCTGGCTACCGTAGGTCAAGTAATGGTTAAAGCTTATTTTACCGGTTGCGGCCCGGTCCACCGTTTAGGTTTATTTTTTAGTTTTATGTTTAGGTATGATATGCAAGTGCCTAGCTAAATGCAATTGATAGAGAAAATGAGGAGAGTCACAATGTGATGCACACGTTCTTACCTCTCGTCTTACCTTTCTCGCTTCTAAATCGTAAACAAAGAAAACTAAATAAAACTCTCTAACCTATCCCTAGGGAGCAATACGGTAATTAATGCTGAGTAATGTATTGTATATCATGCATTAAGAACACTACAGATAGCTGTTAACATTTCTGAATACATGAATATCAATAGACAGATAAACAAAGAGATAGCTCATTGTTAATTAAAACATTCATTACTCAAGTCTGATTATGGAAATTTCGCAGAAATAAACAAGAGCACATTCATAATAGGAAAGAATTCACAAGTTAGAATGGTCTCATAGTGCATGGAAACAAGCTGAAATAGAAATAGTTCACATCTAACCAGTCCACATCAAGTATTTGAAACCCCACAGTGCTTTCTCTAGCCCAAAAATATAACTCTTTATTATAAGATGAAATAGTTCTTCTTACAATAATCTTGCACAAAGATAGTCTGGAAAAAGGTCCTGTTTGATACCTCAAGCTTGCCTATATTTATACAAAAAACAAAAAACTCTTGGGCTGCCCTTGTTGTCTTTTGGGCTTCCCCAACCTTTCCCATACAAAATTTTGTCTTTTAGCTTGTGAACAAAAAGTTAAATACAATATATTACATTCTTTATCAAAGTGATAAACAATCAAACTAAGAGGGTCCAACATGCTTGTTCATAAAATTTCTCCATACATTTGCCTCTATTGCTATATTCTCAAAACCAGAAGGTTCGAGAAATATGATAGTAATTTCGTGCTGAGCAGCCTAGGGATTTAGACCTGCTATCCTGGTAGGAATCAAGCACAGCTGGTCTTCCAACAAGTGGATACTCACATCTGCATGTGCTATTTCAGTCTTAAGTATCTTTTCATATAACTCCTTGACTTGCTAAATGGCATGTTCATATTCATTGCATATCTCTTGTAATTGTTTTAAAAACATTTCATGCTCTAGAAGCACTCCTATTCTTTTGGCAGCCGAGGTCTGACACCGATTATAAGGTAGGAGCACTCTCCTACAGAATTCAGCATAGGCATTCTTTGTTTTCTTCACTGTCTTTTTTAGTTCTTCTGCTGCGTTGCTAGCAAAGTCAATGAGCTTGTAGTCTAGCTTTATCATTTCCAAGTCTTTGACAGGTGTATCTGTGGGAGATTCCTTGTTCGTTTCTACCCATATCATCCTTCCTTGCAGAGTCTCTAGGATATCCTGTGTCATATCCAAAAAATAAGAGAATGTATTTTCATTTTCTTCTAATCTTATGTCTATCTGTTGAACTTTAAATCTTTCTTCCACCATCTGCAACTGCATTTGATGAATCTTCTTTCAGAGCGTAAGGGCATGCTTCTTTAAAGGTTCAATATCAACCTTCTGCTCCATAGCCGTCTTCAGCGAAGCTACTAGTGAATTCTTTTGTTCTTCCAAGGCTACTATCTGAATTTCGTATAGCTTAGCCTTCCCTTCTGCAGTGGTCTTATGCTCTTCCATCTCTGTCCCTTTACCTTCCAATATTCCCTTTTCCTTATCCAATTCTTCAACTAATAACCTAAGCTCATCCCTCTTTTCTTCCAAACTCTGATATTTCTGCTGTGGCTCTCCAAACTCTGACAAGGTGGTCTGGGCATTCTTCTGCATATTTCTTGCAGATATTACTAAAGCATATTTCTTGCAGATATTACTAAAGCATATTTCTCAGCTTGCAGAGTCTGACATTGTGCCTTTGATACTTTAACTTCATCGATCATATCCTCATACTTCCTTTTAAAATTATGAATTTCATTCCTTTCTTTCTTCAAAGTCTCCTTTAACTGCGTGACCCTTTTCTGAGACTGTTCTAGGTCTGTCATGATTCTGTCCACATTATCCTCGGTGGCTAGGGTTAGAGCTACCCCAGCCCTAGCTATTAATCGCGGATCTTTGTGTGAATTGTGAACCACTTTCTTATCGGTCACCATTATTCCTGGCTTACCCCCAATGTCCACTTTCTTCCCGGTTCTTTTGACGATTCTCTTTTTTTCTTTGTCTTAAAAGATAGTGTTAAAATCTAGCACCGCCTCCCCTTCAGTGGGCATGAAAGGAAATAAATCAACTCCAGAAATTGACAATGAACCTTCTCCTACTGTACTACTAGAAGGAGCAACAGGCTTTAATGGGTCAATATCAGACTTAGCCTATCCTTGATCAGTAAGGTCTTGTCCTTCTAATGTCTCTATCCTCGATCCTTCCACTGTCTTTTCTGTTTGTTGTTTTTCCTTTTGGAAACCTTCTAATCTAAACCCTTCACTCACTGCCTGCTTCTTCTGTATTTCACCTTATTCTTTTCTTTTCTTTTCTTCTTCAATCTTCTTTGGTTCTTCTTCAACTGCTCATTTCTTTTCTTCTTCTTCTGTTCTCAACTAGTTCTCTGCCTCCTGTACTAGTCGGTTAGCTTCTTCCTGCCTATTTTTTGCTTCTCCTTTTTCTTTCCTTTTCTTCTTCTCAGCAAATTTACCTTTACCACCAATAGTGGCTATCTTCTGCTGGAATCTTTTCTTTAAATCTTTCATGTTCTTAGCATTTCAGAATATCTTTTCATCCTTATCCTAGAAATTGGTATATTCAAAATGTACTCCATCTTCGGTGCAATACTCAACAAATTTTCCTATAGAGTCATTCCTATGGAAATTCATTTTACCAAAGTGAAAATACTTTAATTCCTTGACAAACTCTGTTGGATTCTTTACTCTGGAAAATTTGTAGCTTCGTACAAAAAAGGAAACTACAGGATAGACTACTTTCTTTTGCTTAAAGCTTCCCTACTCCATCAATATACAACTGTCTCACAACCTCTTTGTGGCATACTTCGGTAGAAGAGAAGGGGATCTCGAACCACCATACATTCTTAAATATAGCCCTTCTTCTATCAGATAATAGCTTCCGTGTTCTTGCACAACTTTTAAAGCCTCTTCTGACATACAGTTGCATTCAGACAAGGAGATTAATGTGTACAAGGGCATGATGAAATTCTCACAAATATCCTTGTAGCAGATGTAATATTTGTGGGCCCAAAATAGTTTATAAGATACGTACACTGGAGCTCGGTCCTTATCCCAATGTCACTTTAAGGCTGTGAATGGTTGAGTGCATGGAATGCAATCAATCAAAATATAACTCATGTAAAATTTTGACTCCTTTTGGGATACTCCTCCTAATGCTGCGCTTATACAAGTAGACAGACTGTTAGATACTATACTTGCCCAGTTAAAAATTGTACCTTGTGTAGCAACAAAATAGATAATTGGTATCCAACCCATTTAAAAAATTTTTCCATTAGCTCTTCGAAAAATCCCGTTTAGCATCAAAACAATGAACCTATATGGAGTACGGAGAGTTGATGTTTCATACTCTCTAGAAGGCCTTGTACGGAAGTTCTTTCTTGGTATCATCATCTTTTTGACTGTTTCCACCATGTCTAAATTCAGGTCCTTTAACCAACTTTCAGTCAGATATGTTTGTGTTGTTGGGAAATTATACGCCATAGATACATAAGCCGAGCTATAGGCAGCATAACCTTGCTTCACGGTATTTTCCAATATCATCTGTGTTACATCTTCCCTAGGCAGAATCCAACTTATCACTTCCAAACATGGGAAAAGCTCAGGTCTGGTAGCCACTTTCATAAGGGCTGACCTCTCAATATTTTCATACATGGGCATATCTTCAAAACCAAAATTTGGAATAGTTTGGCTTGAAATCATCCTATACACTTCTCCCTATTTATATTCTGGCTGAACTCCAGTAATAGCTTTAGTATCTTCATAGATGACTTCCACTCTGGTTATCACCTCCACTTCAGGTTCCTCTTTGGCTACTTAGGATTTCTTCTTCTGTTTCTGCGGCATATTGCTGCGTTGATAATTTACCTGTAACCATCATACATTCATGATCTTAGTCTATTTACATATAGCAAGCGGTGTAGTGAGAAAATAATAAAGAAACCAAAAATTACCATTTCATCAATACGTATATTGAAAATTATTATCAATGCCCACAGTTCCTCTAAATGAGAGATTCTAAACAAAGAGAAACTACAAAATTTTGTTTCCCCCCAAACATGCTAAAACTATTTAATCTCAAAATCCCAATCTCTTCCAACTTCCTAAAAATCTATATGTCCATCTCGACCGAGGAAAAATCTCACACTGTCATCTGCTTCAACACAAAAACCCTAAACCCCTATCAAATTCGTGACCCTACTTTGTCCCATGGAAACCTATTGTCAAAGGAGACATGGCTGTGCAAACTAGGCTTTAAAATGAGGCCATAATGAACAGGGAGGTACAGATAGTGAAATGCTTGTCTGCACCATGCCCTAACCTTCCCAACAAACGAAACTATCACAGGCATACTCATGGTTGCTCAACGGCGAAGATGGAAAAACCTAACCGGCCAAAATGAAATGCTCATAGAAAAACGGGATGACCCCTCAGTAAAAGGAAAAATCACTGCAAGAAAAAACCATGAAATGCATAATATTTTACCCTACCATGGAAAACCTAACCCTATCCACCCTGGCGGTTTAAAACAACAATAAAAAACCAAGAATAAACAAATTCATAACGAATCCTACCTAGCAATGCAGTGGCAGGTGACCTAGACAGGAGACGTCTTCTGCGGGTGTAGAGGAGAACGTATAGAAGCTTGACAGCTGCGTGCAGTCACAAGATAGCTACCGTCATGAAAATGAAAAGTGACGAGCTCGAAATGGATTTATATAAACCTCGACCGGGAGTGAAAAAATAACACTAGTGGGAAAAAATATTAACCAAACACTAGACATATAGGCCTGAAGACATTCGCAACGTCGAACGGGATCGACTCTACCTACCCGGTAATCGCATGGCAAAGACACATAAAAAATCGACAGGAATAGCTTCTTCGGTATTGGCGGGAAATTCATGAATCTTTGGCTCGAATCAACACTAAATATCCACAATGTCAGATGGCAGACAAACTAAAACCTTTGGTTCATTCCGAAAAACAAAACCGATAGCGAGATTGTCCACTTAACCGAACATCGAAAAAGGATAGTTGAAGAAACATCCGATCCATCGGATTTTCTTTATACTAAAACGCCGGAACCTTGCAAACTATCTTCAATATCATAAAAAAACTAACTCTCGATACCATGGCTTATACCTCGGAAGGATTCCGATAAACACATCGGAAAAATAGTGGACTATGCCTCTGCTGTTTCGGAATACTAGTCAACTAAGTATCCGATATGGACATGCAAAAAGGATAAGTTTTTTCAAAAAATAGTTGAGCCCTGGGCAAACTTTGGTAGAAATAAAACATTCCTAGGCCATCTAGATACTAAAAAATAAAAGGGGGGGACCCTAAAAATAATTTTTTTTTGGGTAAAAAGTTGCAGCTGCAACACCTGGATTGGGCCTAGTTGCAATAAAATCCAATCTCAATTTTCCTTTTGAGTTTGATATCACTGTTTGTGGATCCTCAAAGAATGGAATGTTTGAGTCTTTGGACTCAACCATTGAACTACAAGTTGGTTTTCTTGATGAGTTTTGTAAAATTTTGATTCACAACAATATATAGAATCTAAGAGAATTCTCACAATGCAAGAATTTGACAATACATGAGAAAAATAATGAAAAGAGGCAAAGTTGAAACAAACAAATGATTCCAATAATTGAAGTCCCTACTACAGTCCAACATGTAAACATGTATGGAACATAATTATATTACAATAGGAGAAAATAATTAGCCTTTGGAGGTAGTCAAATGGCATACATGTGATAGTCTTACATTGGACCTCAACCCCCCCCTAGGTTGACCAATAGGTTCCCAAACCACCTCAAATGGTCACAGATGTCCAATGTGAATGCTAGGATGGAATGAATGGTCATAAATGAAAGGTGTCACAGGCATGGTGGAGTGAGTGGAGGTGCGGGAGTGGCTCTAGGAAGCCCAAGGAGGCCAAAAGAGCCAAAATCATTCAAATACAATGCATGAACGTCCTTAGTTAAACCATATCCATAAATTAAGGAGTTGGAGCACCCCTAGGAACCAAGTGGTCATAAATTAGGCACCTTATCCCATGTTTTACCAAAATGAGGGACTTGGGTGTCATTAATGGTCCAAAACCCCCAACAACCTTAGGCAAACATAGTTGAGCTTCACATGAGGCCTTGGCAACTAAGGCTCAAGTCACCTTTTTACAAATTTTATTAGTCCATTTAACCAAGGTAAGGAGGAAAATCTCATGGGAATAAAACCTCCCCTCTAAAATGGACATGAAGAAAAGTATGAAGTGAACATCAATTATCACCATGTGTCACCCACCCCAAGGAGTGATCTAAGATAGGTGCAATTATTCTTAGTGAAGATCTTGGTAAAGATGTCAGCAGTTTGCTCAACAGATGGGAAATATTGCAATGATATCACCTGGTCATGCACCAAGCTCCCGATTTAGTGCATGTGAATATCAATGTGATTGGTCCTCTACCTCTGTACTGGATCTATGGATATCTTTATTGCACTTTTATTGTCACACCAAATGATAGTGGGTGAATCAAATGCAAAATCAAGTCTCCAAGAATTCCTTGCGACCACACACATTGTGTAGATGAATTCATTGCTCCTATGTACTCGACCTCAACTGAAGAAAAGGAAATAGTGTGTTATTTCTTAATTGAAAAACAAATAGGACCGTGTGCAAGCATGAATACATAACCTGAATTGGAATTCCTATCATTGTTATCTCCAAACCAATCAGAATCAATAAATCCTACTAGTTCTAGTGGAGAACTAGATGCATAGTGTATCCCAAAATGTTTGGTTCCTTGCACATAATGCAAGATACTTTTGGAATACTTCCAATGGATATCATGAGGCTCTTGCATATATATATATATATATAAAACACCTACTACATAATCCAAATCAGCGTGAGAGTGTGTGAGATACAACAAGCTCCCAAATAGTTGCATATACAACGGGCTGTCCACCAATGGAGCCGATCCAAAATCACCTAGTTTTACTCCTGAAAGGAAGGGGTTCTTAGAAAATTTACATTCATCCATTTTGAAATTCTGTAATAGGTTTGAAGAATACTTCAATTGGCTTACCTTGGTGCCTGAATCATATTGCTTAATCTCCAAGCCAAGAAATTGTTTCAACAATCCTAGGCCAGTCATAGAAAATGCATTGTGCAATGAAGACATAATTGAACCTATATCAACAATGAAAATTCCAATTACACCGCAAAAAAATTCCCTTTTGGGGGCGGTTTCTCTAACCCCCCCCCCCCCCCCCCCCCCCCCCCCCCCCCCCAATTTTTTTTTAGGTCTTTGGGGGTGGTTCTTAAAAACCCCCCTCAAAAGTCCCGAAAATTGGACTTTCGGGAGAGATTTTTCAACAACCTGTTAGATTTTTATCATTACAAGTATGATATTAGGATCTTATCTGAGAGAATAACAAGCACAACAACCAATCACAAGAGACAATGGATACAAATATTTTCCTCGAGGAAACCATAAAGGAGAAAACCCCACAACCTCCTCAGAGATAGAATGAGCGCCAAAAGTAAAACCCAAAGATACAAAGATGATCTACGACAACTGATCTCTCTCTCTCTCTCTCTCTCTTATTTCAGCTCCTTCTCTCTCTCACTCATGCGATACAACTGAGTGTGAGTGTGTGTGTTCTAAATAGAGAGGTCCACTCTCTATTTATACTAGTTTCTGACTTGACATTAACTCACCAGGGTCGACTTCTCTAGGAAAGTCTAATAACCGTAGCGCCCCACAACTACGGGGACTTTGCCCCCAGATCAATAAGGAGGGTTAACCTTTATGACTTTACATGACTTTTTTACATTAATTATTCTCCCAATAAGAACATCGGGGACCAATCAAATACAATATATGAAATACATAAGTGAATACATTTTGAAGTTACAAATACATAAAAAATACCTCTTAACTAAGAAGGTATTCTCTTGACACAAATCATCAGCACAAGTATTCATCACTGGATAATCACCGAATCAACATCAAAGCTGGATCATCACTAGATCATCATCATCACTGCTTCCGCTATCTTGAACAAATGGCGCTATCTCTCAATTCTACTTGTCACATGAATTTCTACAGATCCATCCATTTTTCATGTTGGTTGTAGGCCTAGCCTCCATGTAGGTCTTCTTCTTCTTCTTCAACGCTTATATCTGACCATGGGAGGAACACATCTTGCATCCATGTTAGAAAGGCCCTCCCAACACTCACATCTGACCATGGGAGGAACAAATCCTGCATCCATGTCAGAAAGCCCCGACACTCACATATGACCATAGGAGGAACCAATCCCGCGTCTATGTCAGAAAGGCTTTGCACTTACATTTGACCATGAGAGGAACACATACAACATTCATGTCAGAAGGTATTTGCACTTACATCTGACCATGAGAGGAACACATCCAACATTCATGTCAGAAGGGCTTTGCACTTATATCTGACCATGAGAGGAACACATCCAACATTCATGTTAGAAGGGATTTGCACTTACATCTGACCATGAGAGGAACACATCCAACATTCATGTTAGAAGGGCTTTGCACTTACATCTGACCAAGAGAGGAACACATCTAGCATTAATGTCAGAAGGGATCTGCACTTACATCTGACCATGAGAGGAACACATCCATCATTCATGTCATAAGGGCTCTGCACTTACATCTGACCATGAGAGGAAAACATCCAACGTTCATGTCATAAGGGCTCACAGGCTCATCACTTCCCTTTGGAGGGAACCTCGATCTGGAGAACACTAAGCTTCTCCCTGAAGTACTCAAACTTCACTCTGGCTAATGGCTTGGCATTAGAGGAAATTTGGGGTCTAAAATGGGCCTTATAAGAAAACGTGCCAAAATAAGTTTTTGTGAGTTGGAATTCAAGAACCAATAGAATTTCAATAAAATAAGTCAACCATAATGGTTGAATTGACATATTTATCATTAAAAACAACTACTTTTATGTTCGTATTTTTGACATATCTCATTGTGTTTTTACTCAAATTTCGATCGGGAGAGATCGTTGGATGCGGAATTTGATTCCTCATCCAATGAGTACCCACAATGCATACTTGTGACGGACCCTGCTACCCCAAAAACAAGAAATACTTGAAAAAACGTGATGATGACATCATCATCACGTTTTTTCAGGTATTTCTTGTTTTTGGGGTAGCGGGGTCCATCAAAAGTATGCAGTGTGGGTACTCGTTGGATGAGGAATCAAATTCCACATCCAATGAGCTCTCTCGATCGAAATTTGAGTAAAAACACAGGGAGATATGTCGAAAATACGAACACAAAATGTAGTTTTTTTCTTTCTTCCTCCAAAATTAATCAATATTATTTTATTATTTTAACTATTATTTTATTATTTTCCTTAGGAGGCCCATTTTAGACCCCAAAATTCCTCTAATGTCAACACATCAACTATCTATTCATCCGTCGCAACATACTGAAGCTTCACTGCTCCTCTCTACACCATATCCTTGATATAGTGATATTTGATCTTGATATGCTTCGACTTGTCATGGAACACCAGGTTATTCAACAACTTCACACAACTCTAGTTGTTGTAATATATACAAGTAGCATCTAACTAGAGATCAAACAAATCAGATAGTAGCTTCCTCATCCAAACTGCCTCACAACTAGCCGAACAAGCTGCAACATAATCTGCTTCGGTTGTACTCAGTGACACGCAGGATTGCTTCCTTCTAAACCAAGAGATCACACCTGATCTCATACTGAAGTAGCACCTCGAAGTGCTCTTCCTATCAATGGCACTTCCTACCCAATCTGAATCCACATAACCTTCCAGGTTAATCTTATGATTCGCCTCATACTTGAGCCCATAATCAAATGTACCCTTCAGGTACCTCAGAATATGCTTTGCAGTAATCAGGTGAACATGTCTTGGATCTGTCAGGAACTGGCTCAATGTGTTCATAGCAAAGAAAATATTTGGTCTCGTATTCGTCAGGTACATCAAGGACCCAATCATCTGATGATACATCATAGCATCAAATGACTCTGACAAAGCATCACTCAATAGCTTCAGGTTCGATGCCATAGGTCTGGTCATGGCCTTGTAGTCCATCATCCGAACCTATTCAGGATCTCTACTGCATACTTCCCTTGTCTCATGGATATTCCATCCACATTCTGCTACACTTCCATGCCTAGAAAGTAATGCATCATACCCAAGTCCTTCATCTCGAACTTAGCAGCAAGCTTCCTCTTCGTGTCAGCAATCAACTTGTCCTCACCTATTACAAACAGGTCATCTACATATAGTAAGAGTGTTACTGGGTTCCCTTCCTCAACCTTGTAGTAAAGGTTGGAATCTGCTTTACTTTTGGTAAAGCCAAAACTAGTCAGGAAGCTATCAATTTTTCCGTACCATGTCCTAGGTGCTTGTTTCAGAGCGTACAGGGCCTTCTTCAATTTGCACACATGAGTTTCCTTGTCATGTGTCTCAAAACTGAGTGGCTGCTCCACATACACTTTCTCTTCTACTACACCATTCAAGAAAATAGTATTGACATCCATTTGGTGTATCTTCCATTTCATCACTGCATCCAGAGCAAGTACTGATCTGATGGAAGTGTATCTGGCTATAGGTGCAAAATTTTCTTCATAATCTATTCCTTCTTTTTGGGAGAAGCCACGAGCCACAAATATTGCTTTATATTTCTCTATGCTACCATCTGCAGCATGCTTGATCTTGTAGATCCACTTGGAATTCATAATAGACTTCCCCTCTGGTCTTGGGACAACATCCCAGACATCATTCTTCATGATCGACTGGTACTCCTCGATCATAGAATTCTTCCATTCTTTCTTTTCTGCCGCTTCTTCATAGTTGGAAGGTTCTCTATCAATGATGTCACATAATAAGGCTACATACCCCGAGTATGACCTAGTTCTCTTCCTTTCTCTACGTATTTCTTCTGGAGCCCCATATCTTTCTTCACCTTGGATAGCTTCTCGTACCCATGCAGGTTTCCTCTTGTGAGGATTCTTCTCCTGAGGTGGATTGTCGGGTTTCCGAGGTTCTTCTATTTATTGATATTCTTCTGGACTTGCTTCATTCAAAGTTGTATCTTGGATTCTGGGTACTTATGCTTCTTCAAGATCTTCAGCAGGGCTCTTTCTGGATTTGTTGTAAGCTGAGTCTTTGTCAAATGTTACGTCTCTACTAATGTCGATCTTCTCAAATCCCGGGAAGTCTATTCTGTAAGCCTTCGAGCTTTCACTATATCCCACAAATATACCCTTCTTTCCTGAAGGATCTAACTTTGTCCTCTTTTCTTTTGGAATGTGTATGTACACTGGACAACCAAATATTCTAAGATGACTGACTTTTGGTTTCTTACCGGAAAATACTTCTTCAGGTGTCTTGTTCTCAAGTACTCTATGTGGAGTATGGTTCTGTACATACATAGCTATCCTAGCAGTTTCTGCCCACAGATGCATGGGAAGATCCTGATCATGAAGAATTTCCCTTGCTGCTTCCATGATAGTTCTATTCTTCCTTTCTTCAACCCCATTCTGTTGTGGATTATATGGAGTGGTCAACTCCCTCTTAATCCATGAATCTCGCATAAATCTTTGAATTCATTTGATGTGAATTCTACGCTATTATCTGATCGAAAGGTATTGATTTTCTTTTCTATGTGGTTCTCGATCAAGGATTTGAATTCTTTGAACTTGTTGAATAGACAACAGGATTTGAACCTGAAATTCAAGGACAGAATCCGACGTATCGTACGGATGTGTTGAACAGTAACGATGAAAAGTATTGAGCCTTTTAAATTATTTTAGTGTCGTCAAATTTTCGACACTAGAGCGTAGGATTTCTGACACTAGGGCTATTCCTACACTAGGGCTATTCCGACACTAGGGCATAGGATATTTCCTACACTAGGGCGTAGAATTTCTGACACTAGGGATATTCTGACACTAGGATAAATCGTCGAATTTCTGACACTAGGGAAAAAAAAAATATAAAACCACAATCGTCCGGACACAATATTTCTTCGTGAAACAAAGAATCCAATCAATAATTTCACGGCAGAGCCGACACAATATACCTCCACATCTGGAGGTCATGCAGAGGAGGTTTGCTGTAGGTCACGTAGAGGAGGTCGTTGGAGGTGTTGTCAGAGGTCAAGTGTGTTTATGCAGAGGAGGGTTTGCAGAGGCAGATGAGGGTTTGGTTTGAAAAAATCATTCAGGTCCCTCTTCAATGAACTCTCTCATCTGAATTGGTTTGAAACAATCATTTGGGTCCCTCTACAATCAACCATTTTAGTAGTGGATCTGCAAGATATTTTAGTGGGTTTTTACTTATCAGGGTAGTCCTTTCAGACCTATTATGGATGGTTTTCAAGTGGGATGCTCTTAGAATGGCGGACATGGGACTTGCTCTGCAAAAAATGAGAGTTTTATGGATTTGGCATGGTTTAATCACGGGTTCACTATTCCTATTAGCTTCCCATAGAACCAAATTGTACATGATATAATAGCAGCAACTCTCATAGCTTTAGTAGCTCTTGCTTTCCTCTACTTTTGGGACGAGATGTATTTGATCAGGTATTTTGCTGTAATTGTTTCTCTTTTCTCACCAGATTAATGTTTTTTTTTTTTTCATTTTATTATTCCTTTGTGTCTATGGCAAACGGACATGTGACCCCTCGCTGAGATGTGACTTTCGAAGAACTGAGTAGACTGTGTTGAGCGAATTTCAAAGAACTTGACAATTCACTAATATACTCGTTTTTTCATATTGTACAGGAGTTTACTTGGAAAATAAATTGGCTGATACACTCACTTGGGGTTTCCAAAATGAGGAACTAGCGTTACAACAACGTGCCTGGTAAGAAACCCGCCCTCATTTCCAAACTGAATTTCTAGTTTCCTTTCATTTAGACTTTGGTGGAAACATTATTTTTGTCTCCTCTGAGATTGAATCGACTTACGATTCCTTTTTTTTTACATTAACCCACCAATAAGGGCACATGGCATCTCCAACCCTTATTGAATAAATAATTAGGAATTCCAATTTTATTTATAAAATACCCAGCTGAGATGTCATGGAGGAAAGTATCCATATCATATGGGCTTGGAACCCCCATTTTGATTCCAAAAACATTTTTTGCGAGACCAAATCCCATGATTTGGGTATTTTTATGAAAACGTAGATTCCTTTGGGGTGTTTTTCTTTCCATGTGTATGGGTCTGATTTCATTTCTAGTAGCTTTTGAAATGTTGAAAGGAACTTAGAGAAGGAAGAGTTGTAGGTGGCTATCTACTAATTGTTTGAAAAAAGTCCTCAACCAAGTACTTGTCCACTAAGTGTTTGAAAAAAATGCCTAAACCAAAATTTCCATATCTCCCTCATTCGGATTTTGAGGCCGGAAAAAATATACAGGGTTCGACTCAAATATTCAACCAAGAAATTTCCAGAAATCCTAGTAACCCTGTTTTTTGGTCCATAATCCAGCTAGCAAAGTGTGTTAATTAGGCCCCTTCTAGGTTGATTTTTTCTTACTTTGAAAGAGACCCATTTGATATGGAGAAGTACTATACAATTCCTTTGGGTTTTCACCCATAAATTTTAAATAATGACCTTAGATTTTGATTTCAACTCCCTCAGAAAAACCTTTATTGTTTACCTTCTAGAGGCCTAATATCACTCAATTTTAGCTCGATTTTCACCAAACAAAAGGCAATGCGTTAATTATACTTGTAATTTATTTATAATGAACTTAGGAAATTTTAGTTTTAGATAATTTGTGAAAGGTAGATTAGATAGAACAACTTTCATGCCAAGAGGAATCTTGCCCATTTTGAACCTAGTTTGAGACCAGTTTTTATAAATGATTGGGGGTACACTCGTGAGAACAACTTTCCCTCTGAGGCATAGATGAATGTCCCTATGCAAATGCCATGACTTGAACCTCCTTGGAAGCCATTGATAGTAGTATTGTGGACTTTCAGCTCCATAGTTTGTACCATCCAATTGATGATTAGCCATCACAAGTGCCATGGAGGGAACATATCCCAAATCAAATGATGACATGGAACTCCAAAGTTT
>LPNX010127506.1:1770-41143 GCA_001517045.1 Pseudotsuga menziesii
AAAACATCCAAGTGTTTCCCAGGCCCTAGATATCATCAAGACTAAGATTTTTGAGGATCACACTATCTCAGTACCAGTCCAACTTGAGTGGACTATCCAGCTAGAAGAGGCGTTGGAATGCTATAATTTCACATCAGAATCAGAGGAAGCGGATGAGGATCCTCGCAATACCAACATCCCAGAATCAGAAGGCACTCGCGAACTGGAGGGACCACAGCTAGAGATTCCAGCGATCACCGAGCCCATCAAGATTAAAAAGATCGATATTGGCACAAACGAAGAACCTAAGTTTGCCTCTATTGGAGACTACTGGAATGATGAAACAGTTGGACAGATTGCAGATCTGCTACATGATTATCAAGACCTATTTCCCACCAAGTTCACAGAGATGAAGGGAATAGTTGGACACTTGGGAGTCATGAGGATACCACTAAAGGAGGATGCTAGACCAGTTAAGCAGCGTCCATACAGATTGAACCCGCGATACAAAGAAAAGGTAAAGGACGAAATTGATAAAATGCTAACAGCAGGCATCATTGAACCAGTAGAGGAAAGCGAATGGGTTAGCACTATGGTAGTACAAGAGAAGAAAACAAAAGGGGACATAAGGAACTGTGTTGATCTGCGAAAACTCAATGATGCATCACTTCATGATCCATTTCCAACACCGTTCACTGATGAAGTATTAGACAACGTGGGAGGACAAGAGGTCTACTCCTTCACCAATGGGTTTTCAGGCTACCACCAGATCAGCATACACCCAGAAGATCGATCCAAGACCTCATTTGCAACAGAGTGGGGCTCGTTCCAGTATACGGTAATGCCCTTTGGTCTTAAGAATGCACCAGCTATATTTTCTAGAGTAGTAGTTGCTGTATTTAAAGAATACATTCATAAATTTTTGGAAGTATATTTTGATGATTGGACTGTATTTGGGTTAATCAATAAGCACATAGGCGATCTAAGACTGATGTTAGAAAAATGTAGGCAGTACCACATCTCTCTAAACTTGAAAAAATGTATATTCTGTGCACCATTTGGTATCTTGTTGGGTCACATTGTCTGCAGACAAGGCTTGATGGTAGACCCCGCCAAGATCGCTATCATTGTAAACCTTCCAGCAACTAAGGACGGTACTTGGTCATACTGGGTACTGCAGAAAGTTCATCAAGGGCTATGCAAAGATTACAACGCCGATGGAGAAATTGCTAAAAAAAGATGTAAAATTCCTATGGAACGAGGAATGCCAGCAGAGCCTAGACATACTTAAGGAGAAGATGGTTACAGCACCTATCCTAGTATTTCCGGATTGGACTAAGCCTTTCCATGTACATGTGGATGCATCCGGCATCGCAGTAGGAGTCGTCTTAACCCAGCCAGGAGAAGGGGATCTTGACCATCCCCTCGCATATTCCAGCAGAAAGTTATCAACAGCAGAAAAGAACTACACCACAATAGAAAGGGAGGGTTTAGCTATGGTATATGCGTTGCAGAAGTTCAGGCACTATCTATTGGGTGCCTCGTTTAAAATGTTTACTGATCATTCCGCATTGAAGTACCTAGTCAATAAACCAGTGTTAGGGGGGAGAATCTGCAGATGGTTACTCCTCTTCCAGGAGTATGATTTTGAAATCATTGTGAAACTAGGAAGACTGAATGCAGGACCAGATCATCTGTCACGGCTAGACTTAGGAGAAGAGCCCTGTAACCTAGAAGACAATCTGCCAGATGCGTCGTTGTTTTCCATACAGACTGCAGATGAATACTATGCCGACATTATTCAATTCCTCACCACAGGAGTAGCACCTGACGACTTTACTAAACAGCAAAAGAAGCAGTTGGTTGTTAAGGCAACAGACTTCACCCTCATTGCAGGCTACCTATACAAGTTAGGTCTGGATGAAGTTTTGCGCAGATGCGTGATGCCACACAAGAAAGACACTATTATCAAAGAGGCTCATTCAGGAACCGCAGGAGGACATTTTGCAGGAAAACCGACTGCGCAGAAAATTCTAGATGCAGGCTTGTGGTGGCCTACACTGCATAAAGACACAAAGGACTTCTGCAGATGCTGCGATATCTGCCAAAGGGTCGAAAAACCCTCGCGATGCAATGAAATGCCGCTGCGACCGCAGGTCACGCTGCGCGCATTCGACAAATGGGCTATTGATTTTGTGGGTCCAATCAACCCACCCGAGAAGCGCACTGGTGCGAGATACATCATAACTGGAACAGAATACCTCACCAGATGGGCGGAGGCCAAGGCAGTAAGAAATTGTGATGCTGCTACAGCTGGACAGTTCCTTTTTGAAAACATCATCGGTAGGTTTGGATGCCCAGTAATTTTGATGAGTGATCAAGGCACACACTTCCTGAACAGCACTATTGAGGCATTGATAGAAGAATTCCAGATTCAGCACTATAAGAGCACTCCCTACCACCCACAAGCTAATGGTACGGTCGAGGCCTTCAATAAGATTTTAGAAAATGCTCTCACCAAGATCTGTAATAACCGGAGGAATGACTGGGACCTTCGAGTTAACGCTGTCTTATGGGCATACAGAACCACATGCAAGAAACTTACAGGACACACACCTTTCAGCTTGGTATATGGACAGGAGGCTGTTATGCCTATGGAGTATATTCTTCCTAGCTTAAGAGTCGCTTAGATTACTGGGATGACTGATATAGCCATGGTAGAGGAACGGTTAACACAGCTGCTTACCTTGGAAGAAGACAGATTTATCACCGGATTCCATCAGAAAGTGCAGAAGGCACGAGAAAAAGCCTGGCATGATAGACACATTAAGAATAAGACTTTCCAGATCCGAGACCTAGTGCTCCTGTATGACAGCAAATTCCTGAAGTTTCCAGGGAAGTTCAAAACACATTGGCTGGGGCCATATCAGATACAGCAAGTCACAGAAGGAGGTGCTGTCCAACTCAGTCAGTTGAACGGGGAGCTTCTTCCCACATGGATTAATGGCAATAGGCTTAAGCTCTACAGTGACACCCTCCCTACCTCTCCGTCCTAGCATGAACAGTTTATAGAGGTACAGATGCCCAGTGTAGTTGAAAGGAGGCATCACACCAGGAACTAGTCTACACCGGCAGACAGCCTAGTCAGGAGGAATCGCACCAGCACGATTAAAAAAATAAAAATAAAAAAATATTTCATCGTTTGGTTGCGCAGGTGACAAGGAGGCTACATCGCAGCAATGCGACGTGTCACCGTGCCACGTGTCCAGTCTGGCAACTAACAGTGGACCGTCAAGTCACGGTCTGACAGGCAGTTAATGAGGAAATGACCAGTATCCCTTACCGTAGATTTGGCGGCAGGCCTCATTAAGTTTCTAGATTTGACAAAATCTTCGACGAGACTGGCGCCAGTACACACACTTCGAGGGAAATTCGATCGGATTTTTGCATTTATTAAGGATCGGGTAACCGGTGTGGTCTTGTCCATGCAATTAATATGACCAACGAGCTCAGTCTAGATGACCGTTGCGTCCGGGACTATCATCCATGACATAAAAAGCAGACATTATTCATTGGAAGGACTACATTTTCACAGAGCCAAAAATTGTAGTGTGCAAACTCAGTCTTCCTCGTACAGAGCCCATCCCATTACAAGCTAAAGAGTTTTCCAGATATTGCAGCCATTTCAAACCCGTCGCCTCACACCGACTGGTTCCTGGCTGAGGACGAACCACTAGACGCACTGCTGAAAAGATTCAAGCGTACTGGCCTGGCAGATCCCATGACAACACCAGTTAGGAATGTTCAACCAGGTTCTTTAGAGACCAGACCACCACCACAGACGAGGAGCCAGTCTCAGCTCCCAGAGGAGTTCAGTTTGGGGCAAGACAAAGACATAGTGAATGGAGCAGACTACCTCTTCCCTCGAGTCGAAGGTGCTCCAGAGGTCAAACTCTCCAAGACTGGTAAGCTTGTTGTCCCTATCCCACCAATAGACCCTCGAGTTAAGGAAAATGGTGATCTTGTGGGATATGTCGTTGCTGTTAAATTCGTAGATTACAACCTAGCAGATGGTAAGACATACCCTCACTTCAAATCATGCCAGTATCTTAGACATGAGAAGAACCCGAGGACAGCAAAAGAGGAATTGGTTCCTATGCCACATGTCCAGATTCTTGAGCCCATCGGTCTGCTCAATCTGTTGAGGCTACCCCACTTTGGACGTAGTGCAGAGGTCAATGTCGTGGTATGTGTCCTACTCTCGTGTCTACACGGGGGTTATCTCTGGCTAGGCCGCAAGGTCGACCTTAACATCGACTTGATCCACCGCATCACCAGGCTGTCTAAAACTGGTAAAATCCCCGACTTACAGATATCAGGGAATACCAAGGATTCGAAGTTACCACCGGCCTTAGTAAAAAAATACAAGTTACAGAAAGGAGGCAGGGCTTATGATATCACCAGTATCGAGAACGATACACTCAGATTTACAGCCAGCCTGCTGGCGGGAAGATTGCTAACCAAGGTCCGACCGAAGGAAGTTACAGGATCTGTGATTAGCCTGGCTGTACAAGTTACAGAGGGCGAACAATTTAACTGGTCCTTGTTTCTATTAAATATGCTTCAGGAAGATTGTTTGGAAGCCTAAGATCAGGCAAGCCACCCTTTCCACTTTTCTTGGTTAATTATTCTATGTGCTTTCGTGGGCTGGAAGGAGCCCCCCAATACCCAATTTCCGCAGATTCCAGGAGGAGCGCCCAGGGGTTTGCGCTATGCTAGCTTATGGGACACCAACAGCCCAGCAAGGAAACACATCAATTCGATGGTATTACACAAATACTATGCAATGCTGAAGGCAAATATCGAGGAATTACCACGGCTCAGCACAGAGACCGTCGACCTGTATGATAGCCGGCTCAATTTTATGGCAGACAGCCATAGAGTCTATCTACGGCCGAAAAGGACAATAAGGGATGATTGGGCTCCTGGCTGGTTCAGGATGACAGCACAGGATTTTGAGAATGTCATAAGAGGCTTTGATAACTAATGGCAGCAAGAGTATGAAGACACCACACCACTGCCAACAAGCTCTGCGGAGACAGACCCAATGGAAAAAGGCAAAGACAAAATGGACACCCAAGCAGCAGGAACGGCGGAAGCACCGTTATCAGGAGTAAAAAGGAAAAAACCAACAGGAGGGCCAACAGAGGTGGCCACTACAAAGAAGAAGAAAAAACACAAGGCCACAAAGCCACCTTCCCAAGCCACATTAACAGATGAGGATTACGAACTCATTGCAACAAGGACATCTGACAAACTAAAGGACACATTGGATGCGATGAGGGAACAGCAGGAGAAAATATAGAGCACAGTCGAAAAGCAAGCAACAGCAAGACTTAAAAGTACTTACAGAGAAGACTGCCGCGGTGCACATCCCATCGGCTAAGGCAACTGCCAACGAAGCATCGACACCGTCGATATCCCGCGAGGACAGTCTAGCAAAAGATCGACTCAATACTGTGTTGATTCCACCAGGGAGCATCTGATTCCCTGCGACAATGAAGGATTCACCAGCGCAGTTTGACTAGCCCATTGAGGTCAACCTGGTGGAATTCCATACTGAGCAGCTGCAGATGATCGAACAGCAGATAAGCGCAAAACTCCGGACCCGAGAGCTCGCGACTTATAAGCAGAATGCGCAGTTAAAGCAACAGAATGCAGCACTGGCTACCAGCTATCAGAAGAAGGTTGGTGAGCTAAAGGCATATCAGGAAAGGGATCAGGCACTCTCTCAGCTGCTGCAGAACATTGCTTTAGAGCTACCCAGCTATAACATTGAGTTCGCAGAAGATACTCCCTAAAAGCTAAGAAAAGTAGCCGACAGAGCAAAGGCTCTGGAGGATACCATCATTAGAATGGATGAAAAAGTGGCTAAGATGAAGGCAGATCATGATGCGCATATCGCCGAGCTTGAGGCTCGCGCATGGGAGACCTCCCAGGAAGACCAGAGAGCGAGAATAGAGGCTTTTAGACTCACCGCTGCGCAGATGCAGTCCCGCATCAACGAAGCAACATCAGTACTGACCGATGCGATGAGCACATGGTCCGAGCTAGATGAGCCACCTCAGCGAGTGGATATCCAGCGGAACATCCAGGTGATAGAGAAAACTACGATGGCAATGAAAGAAGAGCTCAAGAGCTTAGCATCCCTTTAGAGGATGAAAAAGACAAAGGAGATGAACCAATTACAGCAGGAAGCTCAGCAGTTGAGAACAAAGGAGCTGCACATCACCGACCTGCTTCAACCCTTCCAGGAGCAAATCACCGAATTAGTCGACGCAGTGGAGAAAAAGGTGAAGGAGTTCACTACCGTCCGTGAGCAAGCTTATCAAATAGAGGACTCCCATATCAATCAAACCTTGCTTGATTCGGCACAAGAGCGTGCCGAGGTAATGAAGAATGAAGTTGCAGAACTTCGGGGTAAGTTACCGAAAACTTCACAGGAGGCGAAGGAGAAGCTACAACAGGAGACACCTGCTGGTAGTGGCTCGGGGCGAGCCACAAATAAGTGTTAGGGGACTGTTGGAGCAGGATCCCGCAGCTATAGAAGAAGCTACTAATTTTGGCGAAAAGAGAGAAGTTTTGGCGGAAAAAGGACAGGGCAGAGCTACGACGGCGTAGCACGTTTCCAGCTAGAGAGCAGAGCCGGAAACCATGACTTTTGGGATAGAAAATTCAAGAACGCAACGGTACCTGAGCGGCCGAGAGAAGAAATCTCAACCACTGCATTGAAGGCAGCGGCGGAAGACAGGAGGGCTCAGCGACCCTCATAAAGAAGAAGGAGCAACGAGGCTCAAGCATTGAAGACGAAGGACAGAAAGAGAAGGGTGCATAGTACCCATGGTCAGTGCCGGGAAGCATGGAAGACTGCAGAGAGCTGCAGTGTGACGGGAAGCGGCTACCTCAAGGATAGAGAGGACCGACTGTCACTTTTTAGGGTATGGGTTTACTGTTGGGACAGGCCCACAGTGTTGTAATGGCACGACCTTCGGGCTGCCTATAAAAGCTTGCATTTTTGTATTGTAAAGGGTTAGCTAATCAGTCAGTTGATAGTTTTGTAGACTCAGGAATCAGTCAGACAGACTGCGTTGTAACGAACCAGACACCTAGTTGTCTGTGATTCATTTGAGTCTGTATGTAACCATTCACAGAGAAAACAGAGAGGGAAGGATATATTGAAAGAAAGGCAACATAGAGATAGACCAGAGGTCTAGAAGAGACCTCGCGCTGCATATGTAGTGCAACAAACTGTGCTAACTTCCCTCAAGATATATAATAGAAGCACAGTTCGGTGGACGTAGCTCCCATCCCGAGGGTGAACCACGTTAAATCTGCGTGTTATGTGTTGTATGAATGTGATTGTATTTGCTTATGATTACTGGTTATTATGCATGTAATGTTAGTTGCAGTAGGTGAATGTATGTATTGATCAGCTCATGATAATACAAGGAGATAAAGATAAGTTGAAGCATATTAGTAGGCTGTTCAAAGACTCCTTTACGTCTGTCTCTAATGACCAGTTACTCACAATATACTTCTGAGAAGTATGGTTTCGCACATTGGCACAGTCAACGTTAAGAGCGCAAAGTCGTAGTGGTAAGATATCGCAGAGAGGCGGTATCGCATTGGCAGAGGAGCTGCGGTGCGTGATACTGTGAGCTGAGGGCTTAGCGTTGAGGAAAGGATGGGTGTCCCGCGGTGCGCAGAGATGCGGTAAGGTTGGGAATATTGTGAGTAGTGGAAGTTGTGCGACGTGAGAGGAAATCGTGCGACTTGCGCGGGGTTAAGCATCGCACGGGTAAGAAGTCCTGTGAGCAGAAGGGGACATGCGATGCGCGGAGCTAGTTGATCTAGTGGTGCGCAGGAGTAAGAAACAAGAAGTAGGATGCGCAGAACCTGGTCCAAGACACTTGAGTCTTGGCCAACCCATGAGATTCACTTCGGGTGAGACTTCATATCGCTTCGCGGTCTGTCGCCGAAAGGGCCAGTGAGTTTTGGGTGTTGTTGATTAATTATAGTAAACCCAGGTCTGCCCATGCAATCAACACATGTTGATGATGAATAATAGTCCACGATCTTCTGTTTTTCCAGTATTGTTTCATCTTCTTCCTGAGCTAATTCTTCATCCATGACATGCAATCCCAGAGCCTGGAAATTTGAGTCAGCCAGTAGCTTGGATAAACCTTGTCCCTTGACAAGTTTGGTAGGTCTGATCTCTACATCATACTCCATGATTTTAGCAATCCACCTGCCTCTTTTCCCTTAACTATCAGGCTGTGTCAAAACATCTTTTACAGCAGCATTAGGAACAAATGAAATAACTTTAGAATGTAGAACATAGATTCTGAAAAACTTTAGAGCTTTTACCAGAGCATGGGCCTGCTTTTCTAAAATACTGTATTTAAGTTTAGAATGCCTGAGAGTTTTGCTGAAGAATGCAATAGGTTGCTCCAGTACTTCCTTATTTTTCTGCAACAAAACAGCTGCTATTGTATCTTCTGATGCAAATGAGAACGTAAGAAATTCTATGGTAAAATTTGGTCTTACTAATACAGGAGATTCAGTAAGAGCCACTTTGATTTTCTCAAATGCATTCTTTGCCTCAGTGGTCCATCTAACTTCCTGATCCTTTTCCAGCATGACAGTGATCTATTTGATGGTCTCAACAAAGTTTGGTATAAACCACCGCAAAAAACTGATTTTACCAATGAATGACTGAACATCCTTTTTACTCCTCAGTAAACTTATCTTCAATACATCCTTTACCCTTTCAGGATCAATTCTTATGCCATCAGTAGACACTAAATGACCAAGCAATTTACCTTCCTGTATAGCAAAGTGTGACTTCTTTGGATTTAAAGACAAGCCAAATTTTCTACATTTTAGGAAAGTTTGCTTCAAATGATTTAAATGTTCATCATCTGACTGTGAAAAAACAGTAATATCATCCAATTAGATTACCACGAACTTGTCCTTTTCTCCAACAAAAGCAATATCCATAGCCCTCTGGAAGGTAGCTCCAACATTCATTAACCTAAAGGGCATCTTGTCATACATAAAAGTTCCCCAGGGAGTTGTAAAGGATGACTTATCCTTATCATCAGGATGCATAGAGATTTGATTATACCCTGAGAAACCATCAACCATTGATATCCTCTGTGCCCCAACAACTTTCTGCAATATTTGCTCAATTTTAGGTGGAGGATAGTTATCTTTTAATGAAGATCTGTTCAAATTTCTGAAGTCAACACATAACCTGATTTCTCCATTCTTTTTTTTAACAGGAACTAGATTAGCCACCCATGAAGAATACCTGAGAGGCACTATGATCTTGGCATCCAACAACTTCTTCACTTCTTTTTCAATAACAGGAAACAAGGCTGGGTTAATCCTCCTTAATTTCTGACGAAAAGGTTTGACATTTGATTTTAAAGTTGTATGATTCCTATGTCATAAGTCCTCAATTCCTCATAAGACCAGGAAAAAACATCCACATGCTCTTTTAACAGTTTAATGTACCTATTTCTTTGTTCAGCTGTAAGGGATTTAGAAATTTTAACCATTCTAGGGTGTTCTGCTGAACCAATATTACATTCTACCACATTATCTTCTGAGGACTGAACAATAGGCTTTAAAAGTGTATCATCCTTTGTAAATATTCTTTCTAGAGGTACCAAACCTTTTGGAATGAATTTGCTTTTAAGTTCAATAATTTTATGACCTGTTATCTTATCTTCAGCAATCTCATCCACCTGTCCATCTTCTTCATCCTCCTCTTGATCAATTAGGGAATTTGAAAACTCATGGGAAGCTCTAGGAATATTTTAATCTCAATGTCATCTTCAAACACTCTCCACTGCTTTACATTATTAGGTACATATGGTCTGTACCTCACCTCAATGGGATACCTCAACTTGGTGCTCTTTGGAATTCTAAAGTGTGTGGTAGCCAAAGCCAATGAATCTGTAGTCTGACTATGATCTCTTGGAATATGGGAAATATTAAAAGCTACAAAATAATTTTCAAGCATGTCCCATACCTCATTTCGATAAATCTTCAGCAAACCCTGCTTTACTTGATAATTGTTCTTCACCTGCTGAACAACCAATTCGGAGTCTCCATGTGCAGAAATCTGTTGAATGCCCAAATATTTGGCAGCTTTTAATCCTAACAGCAAAGATTCATATTCAACAGTGTTATTTGTAGTAATAAACTCAAGTTTATACATTAGCTTTACTGTTTCACCTCCAGGGGATATAAGAAGAACTCCAACTCGAGCACCCTCTTTGCAAGAAGATTCATCAAAGTATAATTTCCACAGTTCATCTTCTTCTTCTCTGCTTCATTTTACTGGCTGTTCCTTTTCAACCTGTAACAAACCAGCAGTATTGTCATCATCACTGAAATGTAACATGCAAGTACCCAGGTCTTTATCAACTACATACAGTTAGTGATTGGTAGGTTTCTTGTCATCTGTCACAATGTAGGAAAACTAAAGCTCTCTGTACAACCTTTTGTTTTCTCCTCCAAATACAGGAATAGTAGCATATGATAAGTCCATTTGTAAGGTCCGTCCAACCTTCTTTTCCCAAGATCTAGAGAGAAGTAAGCCAAACGTTGGTGTAATGTCAGCTACCACAACATCCATGATCACACTTTTCATGGGTAACTAAGCCAGACTAACAAGCATGTCTTTTATTACTCCTAAACACTTCACTGCTAAGGAATCAAAGGCATACAAATCATGGTAGGGTTTGGTAATACTCAGCCCTAAAGCCTCCATAAGATCCTTTGGCATTAAATTGTGTGAGGCTCCCGAATCTAACAAACAATTATGAATCATTTTTTCATGGACTGTCAGGGTGATGTAAAATGGAGGTGAAGCACCTGCTTCATTCTCAGTCTTTTCAGTCAAGGTTGATCCAATGAAAATCCCGGGGCTTTCTTCTTGCAAATTTACTGTGTCAGAATTAGGCTGATTGCTTGTTGAATTAAGCATTTTAAGGACTGATTCTTTATATGAAGGGTTTTTCATCAATTCTATTAAAGGTACAGGAATCTTTAACTTGCCTAATTCATTTTCTAGGCTGAAATTCTGAACAGATTTACTTACCTCTTCTACCTCTGTGTTATTCTTTTGTTTTTCTAAACCTTGTTTTTTCTCGGTCACAAGATCAGATGGCTGATTTGCAGGGGAAGCTATCTTCTTCTTCGAGCTTTGTACTACTTTCTTTGGACCTAACCTCATATTTACAGTATTTTTGAGCTCATTTTGACAAACACCAGCAGTTACAGCAGTCATTTTCAGACCCAAATCCTCTTATGTTTCGAACATATCAGCATCATAGCATTCTGCATTCAAAATTTTTTCTTCAGTGACAAAACCCCCAGACAGTATTTGTCCAAAATGATTCATATCTTGGTCAGTATCCTCAAAAATCATTTCATCATCAACTTCTTCTTCATCGGCAACATTATTTTGAAGCGGTGAGGGTACTCTTTTTGTTATTTTTTCATCATATAAGCTAGCATTATGATCTTAGGATCTTTTCACTGAGAGAATAACAAGCGCAGCAATAAAACATAAGCACATCACAAGAGACAAGAGACACAAAGAGTTTTTGATCGGGGAAACCATAAATGGAGAAAACCCCACAACTTCCCCAAAGATAGAATCACCACAAGATGTAAGACCCAAAAATAGTAAGATGCACTCCCGACAGCAGTAGTCTTCTTCTTCTGTCTAGTCCCAGTATTTCCTTCCTCACTAATGCGCCACACTTGAGTGAGTGAGTGATGTGTAGTACAAGTGATAAATAGAGAGACTCTCACTCTCTATTTATATTCTTCCATTCACTTGAAGTGCACTAAATCATGTCGGCCCAACTAACAATTACTTACTAGAGCCTACACCTTAATTAGTGTATAATAACCCTAGTGCCCCAAAACTATGGGGACTTACACAATGACTTGACAAGACTTGTTTACATTATTAATCCTCCCGATCGAAACATCGGGGCATGACAACATGACTCAGAAACATCCCGAAATAAACATTGGGTTATAAGATACATAGAAGAATACATTCCGAAGTTACAAATACATCAACACTCCCTCTTAACTAGGAAGGTATTCTTTCGACATGATTTTCAGCACTGGTCTTCTTCTCTGTATTAACTTGATCATCTTCGTCTTCAAGTCATCTTCATCTTTGGATCTGGACCATCTCTCGATCTGGATCGTCATAGAACATCATCACTGGATCTGGATCATCACTGGATCTGGATCATCATCACTGGACTAGATCTGGATCATCACTCGATCTGGATCTATATCTGGATCATCTCTCGATCTGGATCATCACTACTGGATCTAGATCATCACTCGATCTGGATCTCTTGGCGTCATCATAACTGGATCTTGGATCATAGCTCGATCTAGATCATCTCTGGTCATCATCATGTGTGTACTATGTTGTCATAGCAAGTTCTGCAGAGCCAGCCCTTTTTCATGCTGGTTGTAGGCCTAGCCACCAGGTAGGTCTTCGACCAGCACTTACATCTGACCTGCTCATCAGAAAGGCACACCCATCACTCACATATGATCATGTAGTAAACTACAATCACATCAGAAAGGCCCAACACTCACATTCACCAGCATGATAGGACATCACATCACTAACATCTGTGAAATGGCTCTGCACTTATATCTGACCTACTCGTCAGAATGGCACATCCATCCAGGCAGGAACACATCCTACCACAGTGATGAATGACTCTCACCCAGGCCGGAACTCATCCTACCACAATGATGAAAGCTTTCCACACATTCACCCAGGCCGAAACACATCCTACCACAATGATGAATGAATCTCACCCAGGCCGGAACTCATCCTACCATAGTGATGAAAGATTTGTGCACTCACATATGACCTGGTAGGAACTGAATCCTACACCCTCGTCAGAATGGCCCCCAGTCCCTGACTGAGCAACCTGGTAATGAACCAGGTGCCTCCACTCTCTTGAAGAGTGGCAGTTACCGTTACATCTGTCCTACTCGACAGAATGGCCAACACTCACATTTGACATGGAAGGAACTAAATCCTTTAGCCATGAAAAGAATGGTTTAGCCCTTACATCTGACCTGCTCGTCAGAATGGCTCTCTCAGTCCCTAACTGAGTGTTCCTAGGAACTGACCAGGTGCCTCCATTCCCAGAATGGCATTCAGTACTCATATTTGACATGGAAGGAACCAAATCCTCTCACCATGACAGAATGGCTCAGCCCTTACATTTGACAATGGAAGGAACCAATCCTCTCACCATGTCAGAATGGCTATGGGTCTCATCACTTTCTCTTGGAGGGAACCTTGATCTGGAGAACACCAAGTCTCTCTCTGAAGTACTCAAACTTCAGCCTAGCCAATGGCTTCATCAATACATCAGCTATCTGTTCCTCCGTTGCAACATACTGGAGCTTCAGTGCTCCTATCTGCACCATATCCCTAATATAGTGATACTTGATCTCGATATGCTTCGACTTGTCATGGAACACTGGATTCTCTGACAAATTCACGCAACTCTGGTTGTCACAATGTATACAAGTAGCATCCAACTGGAGATCAAATATATCAGAAAGTAGCTTCCGCAGCCATACTACCTCACAACTAGCTGAACAAGCTGTGACATACTCTGCTTCAGCTGTACTCAGTGCCACACAGGATTGCATCCTGCTAAACCAAGAGATCACACCTGATCCCATACTGAAGCAACATCCTGAAGTACTCTTCCTTTCGATGGCACTGCCTGCCCAATCTGAATCAACATAACCTTCCAGGTTAATCTTCTTATTCACATCGTACTTGAGTCCATAATCAATTGTACCCATGCATGCTTTGCAACCATCAGGTGAACATGTCTCAATGTGTTCACATCAAAGCAAATGTCTAGTCTCAGGTACATCAAGGACCCAATCTTATGATGATACATCGTAGCATCAACTGTCTCTGATGAAGCATCACTTAATAGCTTCATGTTCGATGCCATAGGTGTGGTCATGCAGTCCATCATCCTGAAACTCTTCAGGATCTTTACTGCATACTTCCCTTGTCCAAGGAAGATTCCATCTGCACTCTGCCACACGTCCATACCTAGAACAATAGTGCATCGACACATAACAGGAGCATCACTTGTCTTCCGTCTTCAACCTTGAGGCAAAGGTTGGAATCCGCTTTACTCTCAGTAAATCCTAGAGTCATCAGTAATCTATCCATTATTTCATATCATATCGAACCTTAGGATCTTCTGCAATCACTCCCTCTGAAGTGAAGCATCGTACTCCCTCTGTCTTCTGTACTCTTTGTACTGAAAACATTCTGTACCGAAGTGACAAATAGCTTCCTATGCTACTAATATTCTATGTGACCATCTAGTGTATAGACTTGCATCTTCAACCTTGTAGAAAAGGTTAATATCTTCATCAATCTCATCATGTATGAGTTTCAACTCTTACTGGCTGCAAATGTCTCTTCGTAGTCTAGGCCTTCCTTTCGTGAGAAGCCTCATGCTACGAATCTTGCTTTGTATCCCACGATGTTTCTATCTACTACATGATGGAGCTACAAAATTCTCTTCATGTATTGATACTGCATCCTAGACATCATTCTTCTTGAACTGGTCTTCCCTTTCTTCTTGGTGGCTGGAAGGTTCTTCATTAATGATGTCACTGCACGCATCATATTATTTTGAAATGTCATCACTTGCTCTTCGAAACAAGTCTTCATTCTTCTTTGCTTGTAGGTGATTATGTATGCGGTCCTTCCTACAAGTCAAATGCATTTGTATGGTTAGAAACATTTCATAAGGAATATTTATACTGGCAAGTTCTTATGCATGATCATGCAACTACTTTAGCCAATACAACATTCATCCATATCTTACTGAAACTTTCTAGATGCCTTCCATCTCTACCAGGACAACATTGATATTGTGCACTAATCCAATATGTCAGCAAAGAGGTTTCATTCTAGATAAGTAGCAATGGATAATTTGTATAGCACCATGAGCTACTTACCCATCACATGCATATTAGTAGTATACTGCCATTAATGCAAACATCCTATCATGCATAATACATCAACTGAATATAAACAAATGCATAACAAAACAATATCATGAAATGACAATTGAATACTTATCTTTATTTGTTTTGAGGGTAGACTCCTTCTGGAGCCTTCAGCTTCATCACATCGTTTCTTATCCAAATGCTAAGGTGGATAAGAGGTTCTTCAAGAGTTGATTTCTTCATATTCCTCATTGCTTGAGGGATCTTCTTTGGATGATGAGAGATTGGTATTCAGTTTCTTCCATCTTCCCTTCTATTCTTATGAATCAATCTTCTTCTTCTTTTCAGAGTCTACTGAAAGTAATTACTTCCTTCTGGCATACATTCCTTCCATGAATGAATCCCATGATCCTGGGAGGCTATTCAAGGTGGCCATCACCACTTTTGCATTCTTTACCTTTTATTTTACTGCTTCAAGTTGTTCTTGATTTGCATGGTCTCTTATGACTGTATGGTATTTGCATTCTGGATCTTCACATTCTTCAACTGGTTTCTTTAGGTCATATTCTGATTTTTGTTCTTCCCTTCAAATAGCTTGAAATTCTGGAACAGCTTTGCTTGCAATAGGTAGTGCTCTGTAATGCACATGTGCAAGCCTTCTATGCCAAAGCTCATTTGGCTCTACTGTGTCATGGATCAAGTCTTGTTCTGGATGGCCCTTCAATTTTTACAAGCCTCCTTCTTGTTCTCCAATCACTACCGCATCATCGATAGTCTTTCCTTTTGGCCACATGAGGACTTGACCGTCTACGAATGCAACCCGCATTCCTTTTGCATCAATGCTAAAATGGAGAGAAGGTTCTTCTTGAGTCCTGGAACAAACAATACTTCTTTCATTGTTAGAGACTTACCAGAGTCTAGCTTGTATGAAGATTCCCCACTACCTTTTATTGGATATTGGTAGTCATCTCCTAGTTTCACCTTGTGAGGTGATTCATGTTTTGACAGTCTTACAAAGGATTCCTTGAGTCCCGTCATATGTTTGGAAGCTCCACTGTATATAATTCAATCATCACTTTCATGAGTAATGTTACCTGTGAGAGATGATATCAGAACATATTCATCTTCGCTTGAAGAATATTCACTTTCATATCTAGATCTCTTTCTGGATGGTTCATCATCCTTTGCAGCATGAGCATGATGTCTTCTTTGGCCTTGACCAAGTTCTTCTTGTGAAAGGATTCTAACCTCGTCTCCCTCTGAAACTGGAACCTCTATACTCATGTAGGTTTCCAATCTATTTTCTTCAAAGAGATCAAATATTTCTATGCTTGGAAGTTGTCAACTTCACCAAGCTTATCATCAAGCTGTTGTGATAGATCACTTTGAAATGAGAACCTCAAATGAAAATAGCAAAGGATTAGATCTTACCGATTTCAGGTGTCCGTCTTGGTTCTGGAGCTGGCTGATCTAGGGTTTGCCATAGAAACCCTAATTTTAAAAACTTGGAATATTTCAGATAGATCTCTTCAAATGGAGCTATCTAATGTACTTCTTTTCTGAAAACAGTCAAGGGAAGCTCCCGGAACAGGAATCCCTAATTTTCCAATTTCTTCTGCAGAAATGCCTGTTACTATTTTTGTGATATCTCCGAAATTGAAGCTCCTCTATGTCTGAAATTTCGTACTTAGGTAACCTAGCATGTCCCTAATCCAACACCATAGGTTTCATAATAATTGGTTTCACCATGTTTTATTTATGATCCTTTTCCCAAGGTGACCTGTTACAGGACTGTTCAGAACATAGAAGTTGTACGGAATGCCACATGTCACGGGTTCAGCTTTTGAGTCTGATATTCAGACCACCGAAATTAAAGTCAGTTCTCTTTCTATAAAATCTTCAGGAATTCTATTTGGACCTCTGTACCACAAGATATTTCAGATCTCCCCAGATCTCCTGTTTAGGGATGAATTCTGGAAGAGGCTCGAACCCTAACATGGAGAGATCATATCTCCTGGAATACAGCGAATCTAGGTCGGATTTTTGGACACAAGATTCATCATGATTTTATATTCAGACTCTACAAGTTTCAGATCCTGAAAAGTCGCCAATCTCAGAATATAGTGACGGTACCAAAACTTAGCAGTTTTAGTATTTAGGGTTTCTCTAGCTCGGGGTCAAACTAGGGTTTGACTTTTCCATAGTTTCAGCCAACCAAATTTCTTGATCCAGGTCTCTAAAATTTGGTTTTGATGAGGAGAAAAATTCTATGCTGGTCTCACTCAAAAATTCCTCTTCTGTAGAAAGCCCTAATTTCCACATTGAAAACTGAAAATGCTCAAAATCGAATTCCGCTTCGACAGAAAGATGCACCCTTCAATGGAGAGTCATCCTAGCATAATTTTACTGATAGATTGTGGAGAAAGACACAAAAAGTAAGAAGCCATAGCTTCTGTAGCTGCACAATGTCTTCTTCTCAGGTTAGCTCTGATCCCATGTTAGTTTTTCATCATATAAGCTAGCATTATGATCTTAGGATCTTTTCACTGAGAGAACAACAAGCACAGCAATAAAACATAAGCACATCACAAGAGACAAGAGACACAAAGATTTTTTCATCGAGGAAACCATAAATGGATAAAACCCCACAACTTCCTCAAAGAAAGAATCGCCACAAGATGTAAGACCCAAAAATAGTAAGATGCACTCCCGACAGCAGTAGTCTTCTTCTTCTGTCTAGTCCCAGTATTTCCTTCCTCGCTAATGCACCACACTTGAGTGAGTGAGTGATGTGTAGTACAAGTGATAAATAGAGAGACTCTCACTCTCTATTTATATTCTTCCATTCACTTGAAGTGCACTAAATCATGTCAGCCCAACTAACAATTACTTACTAGAGCCTACACCTTAATTAGTGTATAATAACCCTAGTGCCCCGAAACTGTCGGGACTTACACAATGACTTGACAAGACTTGTTTACATTATTAATCCTCCCTATCGGAACATCAGGGCATGACAACATGACTCAGAAACATCCTGGAATAAACATCGGGTTATAAGATACATAGAAGAATACATTCCGAAGTTACAAATACATCAACTTTGATCCTCATTGTCTCTTCTTTCCCACTAAATATCATTGTTCCTGCGTTCTCTGGGCATGAACCTGGGGGAAAACTATATTCTAAATGGATTCTAATTATTAGGGTTCCTTTCACCCTCTGAAATAGGCTTGCTGGGATTTTTCTCAAGCTCTAATTTGTTTAATTTTGCAGTTAAAATTTTTACCAGCTTAGCCATTTCAACAATTTTCCCTTTAGCAAAATGAGAAGCTGAACCTCCTGGGACTGCTTCCTTTTTTCCTTTTCTATCATAAAGCTGTTGTGTTGTTTCCTTCTTTAATCTATTTGAAGCCAGTATGTTGGATTCTACCTCCAATGTTGCATCTTGCATATTCAGTAAAGAGATAGGTCTCCTTTCCCTCAGTAATAAGGAAAATTCATGATCAAAGGAATTTGCATATGTAAGTTTTGCAGAGGTTTCTGTAGGCTTTATCTCAGTAGGGATTCTACTGTACATCTTGTTAAACCTCTTTGACAAGTCTACAATAGTTTCATCCTTTTTCCTCCTAAGAGCACCAAACTCAGTTATGTAGTATGTATGGTCTTTAGTGTCACCCCATTGTCTCATGAAAAGATCATGAAGTTCTTCAATGATAGTGATTGAGTTAGCAGGAAACTCTCTGAACCATTTCCTTACATCACCATCAAGGATCTGAACAAACATTCTCATCCATACATCCTTAGCCTCAATGTTTTGGTTATCAGCATAACTAAGGAAAGCTTCCCAATGTTCTTCAGTTGTGCTTTCCCCCTGTCCATTAAACCTAGGAAGATATTTTTGATAGTCCCCCCCAGGCAGTGCATTTAAAGGTTGAGGCAAGACCAATGGTGCATATCAAGCTGCAACCATCCGGTCCATCATGTCTATGGGCTGATTTTGGGCTGCCATTTTTGGACTGACTGATTTGGATGATGAAAAAGTTTGACTGGAACTTGGTTGAAAGGGGATTTTACCTAATTTCAGCTGAAAAAGAGGTATCTTACCAGGAGATGCAGTTTTGAATTTTCTAAAGGATTGAGGATTAGTAAAAACCTGGAAACTGCTATCCGGGATAGTAGGCTTTAACCAAGGTGAGGTTTCTTCTTCTTTTCTTAGCAAAGCTGAAGGTGTTGAACCACCCAACTGATCAAGGTCACACAGGGCTGGTAAAGATTGAGACCTTCTAATTTTCCTTGCTGTCTTTAATATCTATTTAGGGTCTGTAACACCTAACTGCAATGGTGAAGTAGGTCTATTTCTAGTCCCAACTCCTCTAGTAGCCACTGTGTCAAACTTGGTGAAAAGTAGCCTTAAAGATATGCTAGTTTAAGTTCACCTCTTAAAACCAGTGAAAACATAAGTATCCCAGGGAAAAATTTGTTTTCAACTTCGTTTCCCCGCAATGACGCCAAATATGTTTGTGCTGGAAATTGTTTCCAGGCCACAAAGAAATAAGCCAACACAATCTCAAATATTCAAACAAAGAAAACTAGGTTTTAGGGTTTTTTGTAAGGTTTTTCTGGTTATAAAGTTTGGTTACTGAAGGGAATACACTCATAATCCAAGCAGGAACTGAATCATAGATAAATAAGAACAGAGATGCATAATATAATCACCATGTACCAATCAGAATATAATCTTAAAGTTAATTCATAACTGACAAGCATTACAAGCAAAGAAACCATAAACCAGCAATGAATATATCATTCAAGTAGCTAAACAAACTAAAAATGAAGCTAAAACATAGACTCAAGGGTGATATAGATCATATATTTCATAATTCTATTCAATAAATACATATGAGAGTTATTTACTTAGCTCATAAACAAGTCAAAGACCTCCTTAAGCTATCCAAAAATCCAACCATTTGTCCTCTTTCTCATCTATCTAAATACTACTTCTCAAAAAATCAGTTAGGGTCTAAACCCTAACTGTCTTCAACCAACTCATCGATGGGATAAAGTGAAATTATATTTACAAAATAAAGTATTTCTTCAAAAGCATAACTAATAACTGAGTAACTAAAGTGTTTCTCAAAAGACATAACAAGTAGCTGACTAACTACCAAACTCAAAGGTCTTTGGTAGCTTCTGCTAGTAATGCTATTCCATCCAAAGCTTGGGCCTTCTTCCTGGCTTTCTTCTGCTTAGCTTCCATATCTGCTAATATTCTTGTCAGTTCTTCATTCTACTACTGCAAGCCTTTGATAGTCTGCTCCAATTATGCACATTGCAAATCTGTGGTTCTCTTCCTATTCAGGGCTTCCTTGGACACTGCAGTAAGCTCTTGATAATGATCATTAACTTCTTGCAAATCCTCCATGAGTATTCTGTTTGCTAGGATCAAGCCATCATTTACTTCCTACATGTAATCAATTTGATGCCTATATTGTTTGATAGTTCTTTGTAGGTTCTCCTTTTCTGAATCAAAGGCTTTCCCTGTTGAGGTATCCTACATCTCACTGGGAAACCATGGGATATCTAGCCTTCTGAAAATGTCTTCATCTTCATGTAGTGGCCTTGAAGACACACCATGAACAATAGGGATTTCCTAACTCGCTGCTTCAGTAGGTGTAGACTTTTTCATCAAGTGTTGGTCTTCATAATAAGAAACTTCAGTTTCCTTTTTCTGTTGTTCTTTTATCATTTCATCCCTTAATTCCAAAAATACATCTGAGAGTTTAGTCTCGGTGAGACTAGATTGTTTTTCTGTCTTAAATGGCTTTTCATCTGAAGAATCATCATCAAGCACAGTTATTTCTTTTGAATTTAACCTAGGGTTTAAAAGCTTTTTCATATTCAACCTCAGTTTATTTTTAGGTCTTGTTTTTGGTATCCATTCTGAGGCAAGTTCTTTCACCATCTTCAAATTTTTCCCTTGATGTCTTACTGTAGCTAACTCCACAGCTTTAATTTTGGTCTTCCTTTTCTTAGGTCTGACTGTCTTATCTTCTAGACTGCAGCATTCTCTTTACATGTCAACCGTAGCTTCAGTTTTGACAGTGAATTCATCTTCCTCTAACAGATATCCCTCATCCTTAGATAAGATAGTGATGAGGCCCCTTTGCTGGGCCTGGATATTTTCTTCCTTTATGGCAATCTTCTCTGTGGCAACAATTTTCTCTTCACTAAAAGTTTCTGTTGTTGCCCTATCCTGCACAGGCTGATCTTTCTTTTTTGTAAACAATGATATTTTGTCCTTATTATCATCTAAAGGTTGCTGATGTTCATAGTCTTCCTTTGGAGGCTTTGTCACCTCTTCAAGTTTAATATCCTTTTTGTCTTCAACCTTGATTTTCTGACCTAGTTTCCTAACTAGGGTTTTCCCTTTGTCTACATGTTTTTTGGTTTGTTGCTCTTCCTGCTTAATTCGAAAACCAGACCAGAAAAGAAAATAATCCCATGTCTTCCCTTCTCTTTGTAGAGAAGCACTGATAATCAATTTGATCATATCATGATGAAAAATATACTGTGTAGTGTGATCATAATGCCCCTTAACTCTACTTGACATCTTCTGCAAACTTTCAAACAAAAAGAAAGGAAGACTCATTTTGGATTCACCCACCAGATACTGTAAGAACCTAAAATGGTATTTGAAGACAGAGGCATATCTCCCCTCACAGGTGATATAGCTTTGTAAGAATTTAATGGGCTCCACCCATTCTTTTCCAAAATTATGGATTAGTATTTCTTTACTCCAGTCTGGGGTAAATCCAGGTAAAAGGTACCTTGGGGCATTAAAGGTGAAAGGAAACTTTTTGAACCACATTTCACCTTCATTTTTTACTCCTGTAGCTTCAGCAACCAACTCCGTAGTCAACCTAAATTGTAAAGTATCAAATACAACCATGTCCTGGTTATAGCATTGGGAAAAATTATAAGAGACCTCAGTTTTATAGCCATCAATTCTCTTGAAGAAATCCAACCATCCAGCATTTTGAAAAAGCTCTGCACAACCTGGAAATTGGTCAATCCATTTCAGCTCTGTGGGCTCAGCCCTATTCCTCTTGCCACTTTTTCCCATCTATTCCCAATGGCTGAAAACCTGTTTAATTTTAAAGCCCTCTGAATGACCTAACAACTCCTTTTTTCTCCTCAAACTTCTAGGGTTTTGATAGTCAGCTTGCTTCGATTCTCCTTGATTGTTTTCTCTTGATTATTTTAACAATCTGTTTTTGTTTTCAATGACAGACAAGCTTTGCATCAGGCTTGAGTGATTTAGGTCAACAGAGTGCCCCAAACTCTTCAAGAACACTGTTGCTGAAAATAACAATTATCCAAGCTGTTTATTTAGATGCTAGACCATCTCTAGAATGTATGACAACAACTTTGTGTTATGGCTCTGCTCAAATAGTACCCTTGATTCCTTTTAAAGAAACTTATGAGCTATCTCTTTGTAGAAAATATTTTGCATTAGTGATCTCAGATGCCTACTTCTTGGATCAACTTTTGGCTTCTTAGATCAACTGGAGATTGTTTATCTAGTGGATGAGAAGATATAAGAGAAATATTATGTCTGCTCACTTTCTGCTCCAACTTACATTCAGCACAAACCAGTCAGCTTCTATAACCTGACAAGGTCTGCAAGCACTTGACATGCTTAGTTCACTTATTGCACTGGTTACAAGTAACTCTTAAATCTGTGAAACTATGGTCGACACAAACTGAACAGAGCTTCACCTTACCACAATTTCAGGTCTTAACAGGGTAATTGTTTAATGAAACTTCTATTTTTCAACTTATCACTTGCCAAAGCATTCCAAAACCCTTTTAGATTGATATCTGATCGCAAGGAGTTTATTAATAGCATAAATTACAGCTTTCCCCAATCAATTTTATCATAACAAGCTTTAAAGAAGAAACCCCCAATTTAGCTGCCACTATCAGGTTAACGCGGAATCAACCCTTGAGCTATTTGATTGTCAAATTTAACTGTACAAGTGTCTTCAGATCTCCAATTTGCCTCCAGCTGGAGCAATGCGAAAGCCCTAAATCTTTTCTGTAACTGTGAAATCCTTAAATCTCCTATGTAACTGCAATTTTCAAAATTTAAGCAAATATCCTCGCTCCACTTAGTCTCCAGTTTCGTAATGCATGTATGGAGCACCTCTGTCACTTCAATCTAGGCTCATTTGTCTACTTGTCACAATTCTCCCAACTCTAACTAATGATTTGCCATGATCTCCTTCATGCTGTAAAACGCACCTGTTTGCATGATCATTACTGAAGAAAAACGTATCAAAACCTTTTAGGTGTGTGATTAGTCATCTAAAAACCAAAATTGTGGAAGAAATTTGCTTAAAAACCAGCGATTTCGGCGCACGCGATATTCTTGTAGCGTCGCTGTGTAAACCTTTGGCAGTTGCGCTACAAGAATAATTTAAAATCAATTTTGGCACTATTTAGTCATTTTTTTCCATTTTGAGTGAGGTTTAAATGATAAACTATGATCATGATGTTGTTTGTGAACTAATTAATCCACATGATGTCCTATAAAACCCTTTAGGTCCTAAAGAAACCAAAAAACAATAAAAACTTAAAGGCAAAAACTCAAAAATTTCACTTAAGACCAAAAATTTTCTAAAGTAAGTGAAAGAGAAAACTTAGAAAAAATGACAATCAAAATATAAAATTAAAGAAAACAAGTTCATGACTTAACAGTAGCCATTAGGCTTCTCTTTAGATCTGGGCATATTTCTGGTTTTTTTTACCCTAACCCTAACTTGTTGTGTAAGATTTTTGTAGAACTTTTTCAAGGGTTTCTTGATGTTTTTTCTGTAGATCTACATAATTTCGGGGCTCTCCTGAAGGATATCTTTATTCTGATTATAAAAATAGTGTTATAGCTGATTTTACCACACCCGATGAATCACACTTACATGGCCTTCCCCTATCCCTCTGCAGACTCTTTGGACCCCTTGGACCTTTTTTATACCTTTGATGTTTCCAAGATCATCCCTAAAAACATGATTAAATTGCTATACGCGACTTTCAAACCCTTTCTTGCATATATACACGGGTTTGACCCCTAAAACCGTGTACATTGGGATGTGTGCAAAAGGCCAAATTCTTTTGGAGTTTTCCTTGACATGGATCCGACTCACTTGTCTCCTGGCCTTCCATATGCCTTGAGATCGCTCGGATTTGACCCTTCATTGCCCCATTGAAGAGCTATATAAGGAACCCTTTGGATACATTGAAGAATATGGGAGAATTGAGAACAAGAAAACTATAATTCGTTGTTGCCAGAAACTTGAGTCTGCATCCCCTTGTCCCTTGGAGAACTTTGGTGTTCTTCCCAAGCTTTCCTTTTTCTTGTGAGCTTGCTATCAAGAGATGGATGATTGAGGTGGTGGAGGCCCAAGTGGGGGATTCAGTTTCTCTGATTCGTAGACGTGCTGACAAAGGTTGTATTCGTTGTAATATTTGATTTTATATTATTAGAAATATCTTTTCCTGCCCAAGAATGTATGTTTGAATGAATATTTTATCCATGGATGATTTCAAATGCTTATACTTTGTTGATCATATATTGTAGAGTAGATCTAACACCAATATATATAGCATGCTTGTCTTGTTTACTGATTGTTGAGGAAGTAATTTATCAATTCAAGCTAGAGTTGGAAAGATCAACGGGGATCTACTTCAATCGTCTGGAATAAGGTACGAGTTTTGATCCTTTAGTGTTAGATATTTGATTTCTCTTACATATTAGAAAGGATTGATTTCTGGAGTCAAGCTGTCTGTTGTTGTACCCCAAGCCATAGGAATTTCTCTCCGTAACAGAATTGGCAAGTCTACTGGGGAGTTCCTAGTAGTTGTCCTTTGGGGGTTTTTATCAGCATTCAATGACTTTGAATTGCTCTTATTTCTCTATTTCGGTGTCAGGTCTGGGGGCATGTATGCCTGGTAGTGTCTGATTGGTGTGAAATTTGTCTCAGCTTGTCTGTTTTCCTTTGTCTTTATACACTTTTCTTCCTGTATGTGAGTAGGTAACTCACAGTCGCGTATATAGATGGTTTTCACTGATATATCCGCGTACATACATGGGTTTACTGTGAACAGTCACGTATGCCCTTATTTTTTCCTTCTAGAGGAATATTGATTGTTGATGGGTGAATGTTGATGATTCCTGAACCTCCTTTGACACTGCTAGAGTCTGTATACACCTCTGTTTCTGACCAAAGACATTTTTTTAGGGTAGATTTCTTTTTTAAGAATGTTCTTGTCATTGCATTTTTTATTTTTTGTTTTGGAATTAGTGCATTCGATTTCTTTTACCTTAGTACTTTGTGTGAGTGTTGTTTGAGTGTGCTTGACAAGTCTGGGGGTATCTCTATTAGAATCATTCTTTTGCTTTAGTATCTCATTTTTGTTTCAAAAAATCCAAACATATTTGCTTATTTGCATCATTATGCATTGCATTTTTGCATTTGGCATCGTACTTGCACTAGGTTTTACTTTCAAGTATTAGTCAGGACTTCATATAGGAACGATTGCACTTATCATTTGAAGAAAAATTTTGCATTTCACGCAGTAGCATACCCTGTTTTCATTGGACACAATGCATTTGCATTGATTGTTAGGTGTGCATTTTGCTTCATGTTGCGTCATAACACCATTAGTTGCACGACCATCTAGCTCTTTTGAATAATAAAGCCAAATAAAATCAACGCTTATTTAAAATGGATTACACCTTTTTCTTTGATAGGGTACACCAACAAGATTAGGTTTTAGGGTCTTGGAATAGTTGATTGTGAGTAAATTCTCCAAGACCACTAAAGAACATGTATGTGTCTGTCCAGGTGAGAGTGTGAAATTCCTTGGTATAATTGGTGTTTCTCAGGATCCTCCTCTCAAAAGGAAGTTAAGCATGAGGTAGTGTGAGTGGTTATTGATTAGGATGACCCCTAGTCATAACTGAGTAGCACCGGAGATATTTCCAAGATTGTATTCGTATCTAAGGGCTCTTTCGAGAGTTTTGGGATTTGCTACCCTGCCCATACGGTCAATCCCGCCTGTAACTGTTCTCTTGAGCATTGATTATATTGAGGTGACCTTAGTTTCCTTACCTAGGATATCAAGGGGGTACTTTGCAGGGGTTATTCTATAGGTGTCCTGGCCGGGTTGGGGTCGGACAGCACAATTGCTTTACGCATTGAAGCTGAGGACCACAATAATTGGTTATGTACCTATGCTTGTTGTGTATGGGAGTCTCAAGCCTCTCCTAGGCGAGAGATACCTACTTCATTTGGGAGCTCATTTATCCTACCCTTGATTGCTTGTGTTTGGCTTTAGATTTTATTGGTGTATGTTATGTGCACATTAGCTTGCTTAGGGTTTGCGTAATTAGAGAGTCTTTTATATTTTTGAGTCATTGTGGATTTGGGTGTGTCTCCTCACCATTCTCATCATTTAGCAGGACTTTATCCTTCTACCTCTCCTCCTCCTTTGGGAGAGAGAAATAGACGGTCTAGGTAGACTACTTCGCACATTGATTCACACATAATGGGAGATCGTGAAGATGGTATTCCTGAGCTTTCTTCTCCACTTTGAGTGGATGATGGGGAGTTTACTCATACCTATGATCCTTCACCTGTGTTGGGCAAAAGGGCAGACCCGGGTTGAAACCTTTTGTGTTGCACCAACAAAAGACCCACAGTGTTGGCCCTTTCGGCAACAACCTGCGCACAGGTTGTAGTCTCACCCGAAACAGCTATACCTTAGCCTTGATAATATTATTAAACAATACTATAAAAGCTTTACCATTCATTTACATACAACTTCGTGGTTTAATAAACAGTCGTTACTTGCTCAACCCACTACAGGGAATTCACAGCGAAGCTAAATATTAACAGTGATCTAATTTATCAGATGTATACAGTATTAATGCATAAAAGATAACAGAACAGAAACATCACAAGAAACCACAACACCAGATATAACGTGGTTCACCCCCAGTGTAGGGGCTACGTCCACAAACTGTGTTCTATTCAACTTGCTACAAAACCACAGTTTGATCTGCGCACTCAGCTGCAGATCCTTTCAGTCCTCAAAAGGCCGCGCACACAGCAGCAGGCCGTTCCTTAATGTTCCTTACACAAACCCTCTGCGCACACAGCTGCAGAGGTCGTCCACGCACACAGCTGGGACTTAACCTTTTCTTACAAAAACCGATCTTAGCTTCACCTTAATATCTCTTTCATCATAAAACCTAACCTATCTTCTTTACACAAGCGCTTATTTATACTGCGCGTTTTTACAAAACCATGGGCACCCAAAAACCCTAAACCCTGGATTTAAACCACGGGTTTATTACAACAAAATAGGGTTTTGACTTACCCCGACACCCCTAAGACTATCTTGACCCATAACTCCGCTTACCAACAGCCGCGAAGTTACCACAACTAGTAATCTTGAGGGTACACGCCCCAACAGGCCCCTAAGACTCACTAGTGGCCCGTCCCGGGACACTCTGCGAGGACTCTGGTGGGAGAATCTTCTGCACGAGGGCCTGGAAGCGACTGGTGAGATTATGCAGTATCTCATCAGCGGCTTTCTCCTTTTCCACCAGTTCCTGTAATACTGAAGAAGAGTCTGTGTCAGCCTTTTCCTGCGCAAAAGTGTCATAGGTCTTCAAAAGTTTGAGCTGGCTCTCCACATTATTGCTCAATTCTAATGCTTCATCAACCAGGGGCTGTAACGCATTTTCCAGCATCGTTACTTTCATCCTGCTGGACTCAATTTCCTGCTGCAGTTCCTTGCTACGCTTTACTTTAGCCATCTTCTGCATAGGTGGCAGCGTCTTGATTTCTATTCTGACTGCATCTAACTCATCCTGGCGCAACTTGATGGTTTCCTGAATCTTCCCTATATCTGGATGGTCCTGTAGGTTTGCCCATGCTTCTATGCTATCTTCCATTAGCTTTGCGACACTAGCCACGTTGTCTGATATTTTTGATGCTGAAGCCTTGATGTCCTGCTGGCGTTGTTCTCGGACCTTTGGTGGAGTCTCAGGAGGAATGCGCAGTTGAAGTTCTGCAATCTGTTGCTGGTGTTCTATCTTCATCCTTTCAACCTTGCTGCGGGACTGTTGGGCATAGTCTCTCAGCTTAGCAATTCTCTGCCCTGGTTCCTCTACTTCCTGTATGTCGGAGTCAGAAAGACTCCGACATGCCTCGTCCAATGCTCACATCAGCGTAGTTGTTGTCTGTTCAGCCTGTTTCTTCTATTGTGCAATCTCTTCTAGGCGTGCGGCAAAGGTTTTGTTTTGTTTGATGGTGTCGTCCAATTGGACTTGTGACACTTGAGTTCGGGTATGGATCTCCTTTGTAATCGCGAGCTGACAGAGGTGCAACTCTGACATAGACATCTTTGTATAATGAAGCTCCGCGGTTATATTTGTCTGGGGTCGAGAATCGGTGTCAGGCTGTATCAGAGCTGCGTTTGATACCTGTCTCTGGGGGTCCCTGGGTGGCCATTGCCTAATATTCTGCTACGTGGGTGCCATAGTGCTGCTTGTCGCAGTACTGGGCGCTGATTTTGCGGTGAGCTCTTTTAGCTCCGATACCCTGTTTGCGATACCTGAGAGGCCGACAAGATGCAGTTCCGTGAACTCTGACCATTTTTTAGTAAGCACTGTCGTAAGCTGTTCTAGAGCATGCTCCAGTGCATCCAGTGTGACAGTGGCTTCCTCCTCGATATCTTTGTCCTTCGATTCTTTTACCTTTTTGCGGGACTGTGGCTTGGTTACCTCAGCTACTTCTGGTGACTTGCACTTCGTTGGTGGGGTAGGATTTGTTATAGTCTTGACTGACTCCTCATCCTGTTCATCCTGTTCATCCTGTTCATTCTGTTCATCCTGTTCGCCGTTTCCACCCTGGCCGTCGTCATCCCTCTGCGAATCACTTAAGTCTTCGCTATCTTCCAATGGGCTCTGCTGCTGCGCCTGACTAGTACCTGCGCCAATATTGGTAACTGGGGGAACCGGAATAGAGGGTTTTTTCCCTAAATATTTCAGCCATTCGGCTGGCCAGAGCTGAACTATCCGCCTGATATCTAGTTCAGTGACTACATAGGGTAATTTGAAGCATTGCCGTTGTGGATCTGCACGAGCTTGAATGAAAACATGATGCATATCAGCACTAAAGTGCACGACGCCCTCGTATTGAGAGAACACTTCATTGGTAAGTCGAGGTGTTCGCACAATCTCATAGTGAATACTCATAGCATAAAAGATGAATACAGTGTTCATCATCTGCTGAACGTCCTTATCTGAGGATAGCCAAAGGGAGGCATACCTTGCTGCCCCTAGCGTGCCGGGGTTTATTTCCACAAACTGGGCTTCAGTGGGTTCTTTCCACCCCACTAATGTAATAAGGATTAAAATCCAGGAATAATGAAAAGGTCTACCTTTTTCTTGCGCATCGTGGGCATCCTCCAGAAACTCCTTCGCAAGATAGCCAGCCCAATTATAAGTATACCCCTCAGTGCAGTTCATAGCAATCCGGATAACCGGAGCAGGTACTTCAGTTGGCCGGCATTTCCGTATGATTTTGTAGGCTAAGAGCTCAGCTGCAAATCGAATGGGCTGCTCCTGAATCACGGAAGTGTGATACCCCCGTTTCCCTTTTGTCAGGCCAAACCTCTCTTTCATGGTTTGCGTGAGCTTTGTATCGTCGTGTTTGGATGGAAATTCAGTTCCCGGATCAGGTCCTGCCATGGGTAAACCTGTGATCCTATGGATGAGGGTAGCGTCAATAGGAATTTGTTGGTTCCCTATCCATAAATAGCCATCATGCACCAGCGCTAGTAACTGCTTGGCCACTACAATCACGTGTATGCCGCGACCGAAATGGGGAATGTTAAGTATCTTGAGTAGGCCAGCGTTATCCAGGCCCGCAGCCCATGGTTGCACTTCCAGTAGCGTGACCCTATGATCCGGGTACTTAACGCGGTGCAAGTATTATTCTGGTTCAAACTGTGGAAACTTGCCATGGTCATTGGTGTCGTGATCGTTGTACTTAAGCCGATCAATCTTCCCTGTCATACTGCCTATCAGCTGCACTCCCTGTGGCAGCGAGGGTGTGGCTAATGTAAATTGCTTTGTCCGACGCGCTGACGCAGTACCTGGCCGAACAGGTGGTAGATATGGTGGCTGTGGTGGTGGAATATGCTCCCTGCCCCCGGCCGGGGCCTGTGTAGAACCAGAGGGCTCCATAGGATGAGCTGCTGGTGTTTTCCCTGTTTGTCGCTGCCGGTCTTTGTTGCGCTTTGTGCGAACTTCAGTTGTGGACTTTTTCCTGGCAGACCGTGTCTGCATCGGCCGTGGTGGTGCTGGGGAAGTGTCTTCACAGTGAGGTAGTGCAGGTGGCCGATTAGAGCAGGTGATCAAACCCTCTTGCTCGAATTCTCTGACCAAGGCGTCAATCTCACGTTCGGTGGTCATGGGTTCACTCAGAAATCTTGAAGAAATGCAGGATGCAATTTTCCCTAACCTGGGCATCTTCTTATACACGCCATCAATCAAATCGCGAAGGACAGTGCATTGAAGGCACCAAATCTGACGAAGATATTGTCCATGTGGGGCGCGATTATCGGTACTGGTCTTAGTACAATCATTTAAAGCAATTAAAATCCCGCCGCTGCCAAATTGGCTGCCCCCCAACGGTCGGATTTTGACCCTCGCGACATTTTTGGGCCGCGGTAGAATCATGGTTGAAGCCTCGGGGCAATAAGAAACCTTGGCCCAATAGTACCCTTCGACTCGACCGGATAGTATCTACGATAGGACTATTAGGTGCGAGGCACGAGCGTCTTGGCTCGGCCCCTTGATTTGGTATCCAATGCCTGGGTGATCAACATTTGCCTTGTCGTGATTTGGTCGGGAAGCTATCTCTAGAACAGGACCAGTTTTATTAATGGGAAATGTGATCAAAAAGCGATCCACAAGATCATCCTTACTTACAGTACTGTGGCGGAGCTCAACCTTCATATTCCTATTTTTCGCTACAGGTTCCAGGAAATATATGAACTTATGCATCCACTCCTTACGAGGTGTGTTTTCCATTGCTGTATATTCTTGCCTCAAATGTCCCGGAGGGCTACTTCGCACTTCTTGAGCTTGCCTTGTAACTTTGGTGTGTAAGACTTTCTGGCAGGTTCCCCGACGGGGCTGAGGTTTTGTATGATCGGTCCCCCATGATGCTGTAGCTTCTATTGCTATTTCCAGATGCTGGGTGTTTTGTGACTAAGGTACTCGTTCTAACATATGTGCAACAATTTCTCCAGGGTCTGTCATCCTAACCTATGCAGGCAATTCTCGAGGCTGTGCGCTAATGCATCGAAGAGACTGAGTGATCTGCGTGCACCTATGACCATGTAGCTCGTACAGTCGATGCTGCCAATTCTCCAGACCATCGTCTGAATCAGACATGCAAGAGCTATCACATTGCCAATCCATTACACCATCAGCATTAGGCTCGACATAATCTGCATCCTTGGTTGTGATGTTATAGATGTGGTCTAGAGTATCCTGTTCCCCTTCATCTCTGAGTGGTTCTGTATATCTTTTTCCTTGGGATGGGTCGAGGGGTATAATAACGCGCAGGACATTTCCTTCGAAGGTCATCTGTCTCCTTTTAAGGTTGATGATTGCAGCATTGGCCATGGCCCACTCAATTCCCAACAGGGCTGGGTAAGGGTTGTTGTCATCAATGATCTCAATAACTTCAAAGTCTGCTAGAGTACTGACTCCATCGATGTCGATTGGGACACTAAGAAGTCTCCCTAGCGGTACAATCCTTTGCTGGTTAGCTAGTCACAGTTGTATAGGTGACCAAACCAGGGCAGGCTTTCCCATTTGTCCCCAGGTCTGCTTGGGTAGGACATTAACGTCTGATCCAAGATCCAGGATGACATCAGTCATATCATATTCTCCTATCTGAACGTTCAACCGTATTTCCCTTCCCGTTCTTCGGACACGACTAACAGTTTTCTCCTGACCAATTCCTCTCTGAGGGTCTTGGACAGCAAGAACTTTTTGCAGCTCATTTAGAGCGTCCTGATTGTGCAAGAGTTTCATACAGCTCTGCAAGAAAGAAGATAGTGTACTTACTTTATCCGCCGAGGCCTCCTGTGGCTGCGAAGCCTGCTGATGTTGCCGCGCAGGTATTTCTATAGCGCCAGGGCCAACATTATCGCACAGGGCCGCCTGGGCGGGTGTGTGGTCCTTCGCAGGGCCAAGGGCTGGGACTTTCTTAGAGGCCTGTTGTACGCACACTGTAGCAGGTTGCTGTGGTGAATCTTGAGTGTGTGTCGTAGCTCCACTCCGGGTGACCACATTGAGGGCTGGGGCAGGTCTTTGCTCCACAGAAATCAACTGGATACTTGGAGTAGGGCCACGGTTGTTTTCCTGAATCTTTGCAAGGAGCTGGGGGCACTGTTCGATCACATGGTCCACTGCACGGCAATACCGACAGGTCGTAGTGGGGTTCCGACAGTCGTGAGCCAAGTGACCAACTTGGTTACAATTGTAACACACAACCTGGCCGCGACCTCTTCCAGTCATCCCACCACGGCCGCGACCACCAAAAACACCTCTTCCGGAGGCACCTCCGCGGTAACCATAGCCATCATTATTCTGGGCTTCATTGTGGACTCGGTAGGCGTCAGAAGTGCGTTCTCGCATAAGGTCATAGCTACGACACTCATCTTCATTATGCCCTACGGACTTATAGAACTGGCAGTAGGGGTTTTTGGGAGTTTGAACATATCTCTGAAGAAGATGGCAATGCTCAGGACGATGCTGGCCAGAGTTTCTGCAAATCTCACAATACAGAGCACCGGCATTGAATGGGTTGGGCGTGCTCGTATTTAGGTATGTTCTGACCACGGGGCACTGGTCCCTATCGTGACCCTCCGACCGACATTGCGTACACCAGACCTCCTCTCTACTAGTTTTAGCTTTCTTCATGTCACGAAGCTCTAGGGCCATCGCTGCCAACTGCGCTTGGATTTGGGAAATACCAGAATCATCTCCGACGGGAGCAGTCTCTAGCTTCATTGCGATTTCCAGAGCCTCTTGCTGGTCAGCAACCTTCTGTTGCATGAGAGAAGTTCTGATATGCGGCAATAACGCTGCGATAAACCATTCTTTGTGCTGCGCAGGACTGATGGTGAAGCTGACTTGGTCCAATAGAACTTTGAATCTTTGGTCAAAGTCCCAAACGGGTTCACCGCGCCACTGTTGAATCTCTTTGAGTTCAGTGATGCTCTGCGATTCCAACTTTGGTTTCTTAAATTCCTTAATGATGGCGGCCTTGATTTCATCCAAAGTGGGGTGCTGATTACTGGAGAATTTCATGAACCGGGTCAAAGCCCGGTCACGAAAGGACGTAATGAGCTGCGCGGTTCTCACATCCAGTTCAGTAATACTCTTCGCGTTCCAGACGGCCTCACATAAAAACCAGAATTGTTCTGGATCATCGGATCCCGTTCCCTTGAAGATGGGCAGCTTAATGTCATCAGCTAGGTGGGCCATGGTGGTTTTGGGAGGGTTGGGAGGAGGACAGGACGTTGATGGGGGGGGTTTGACAGGGGCAGATTGACCTGTGACCGGAATACTGGAATTTGGTTTCCTGTCACACTGCGACCGAACTTTAGGGGTAACAAAGCGACGCTGGGGGGTGGTGGGAGGGTTGTTGTCAGGGTCTGGCTGTGGGAAGTTTACAGGGGGAATTGCAGTGGTCTGTCCTAAAGAGTAAGATTCAAAATATCTTTTGTACCTTTGCTCACTTCGCGGCAACCCACTTTGTGCATCAAAAATATTCTCACTTGCAAACATGTGTTAGTACTACTAAACTAACAGTCCAATTCAAATAATAATATACCCTTTTCAACCAATAGTATTTTAATCTTCAAGCTTAAGGAATTTAAAAACTTACCACGGGGACCTTTGAAAAACTGTCGTTCGGCTTCGCTGAAAGAGGTGCTCATGTCAATGGCAAACTCTGTGACAAAGGCTTCCAACGTTCGCGTCGTCCAGAAGTCAAGAGCGCGGGATATCTCATTGTTCACGTGTTGCACAAGATTGACCCTTGCGGGGGTCCACACAGGAATCCGTCGAGCTTTGTAAAAATTATCTTGCACTACACCGCAGATTAGCGTTCTCTTGCTGCGTGAATTTCAGACAAGTCTCCGCAAACCAATCCCCGATTTCCTTCACAGAGGGCCTCCAGAAGATAGCCCCTGAGGTACAATGTAAACCCCTCTTGAGCAGGTACTGAGTTCTCCCGGCAACGGAACCAATTTGTTGGGAAAAAGGGCAGACCCGGGTTGAAACCTTTTGTGTCGCACCAACAAAAGACCCACAGTGTTGGCCCTTTCGGCAACAACCTGCGCACAGGTTGCAGTCTCACCCGAAACAGCTATGGGGTGCCGCAGAATCAGGTTTCTGCAAGCCGAGAGGGAGATTACTGTACCTTAGCCTTGATAATCTTATTAAACAATACTATAAAAGATTTACCATTCATTTACATACAACTTCGCGGTTTAATAAACAGTCGTTACTTGCTCAACCCACTACAGGGAATTCACAGCGAAGCTAAAATATTAACAGCGATCTAATTTATCAGATGTATACAGTATTAATGCATAAAAGATAACAGAACAGAAACATCACAAGAAACCACAACACCAGATATAACGTGGTTCACCCCCAGTGTAGGGGCTACATCCACAATCTGTGTTCTATTCAACTTGCTACAAAACCACAGTTTGATCTGCGCACTCAGCTGCAGATCCTTTCAGTCCTCAAAAGGCCGCGCACACAGTAGCAGGCCGTTCCTTAATGTTCCTTACACAAACCCTCTGCGCACACAGCTGCAGAGGTCGTCCACGCACACAGCTGGGACTTAACCTTTTCTTACAAAAACTGATCTTAGCTTCGCCTTAATCTCTCTTTCATCATAAAACCTAACCTATCTTCTTTACACAAGCGCTTATTTATACTGCACATTTTTACAAAACCATGGTCTTAAACCATGGGCACCCAAAAACCCTAAACCCTGGATTTAAACCACGGGTTTATTACAACAAAAGAGGGTTTTGACTTACCCCGACACCCCTAAGACTATCTTGACCCATAACTCCGCTTACCAACAACCGCGAAGTTACCACAACTAGTAATATTTAGGGTACACGCCCCAACAACCTGATATGCCTGTAATTTCTGAGTTAGGTCCTATAATTTCTGAGATAGGTACTTTTAATGATAGACCTACTTACTCTAGCTATGATCCCCCATTCACGCATCACTGGTATGGAATTCCGGATGATGAGATTCATTATGAACTCGCGAGCACTAGTTATGGTAGTTATGGTATGTCTAGTATTCCCACACATGATTTGGAATTTCATGTCAAATCGGAGTTTGACCCTAACACTATGCCTGGGGGAACTCCCATTCCTTACCATGCGGAGAGGTTTGGGACCATGAGTCATATTGCAGCTTCCATCCCAGTGGTGTAAGCTACATCACATATTCCTCCTAGAACTAGGGTTAGTGATCCTATTAGGATACCAGATCCAAGACGAGTGACTATAGGGAACACCACGTATATTATTTCACAGGTCCCTTCATTCTCGATTCCTTGTTCTTCGAATGTCATTCCTCCACCTCATTCACGTGATCCTTTAGGCCAGAATGTTACTATGAGTCATGTTCATATTACTGCTACTCACACACTTGTGTCTCAAGTTCAAGTACCTCCTGTTGTCTCAGGGGGTCGCATCCCTATTTTTGGAGGTCATGTCATTACGTTCAGAGCCTAAATTCCTACTTATGGAATGTCTCATAGGACATCTCATGGGATGTCTTGTGGACCTTATTATGGGACACAGTATGGACACAGTTATTCGCCTTTGGGTACAGGTATCAACAACCCGCTTATGGTGGTTACACTAATCAGACCTATGTGAACCAACACTATTAGGGAGTGGTGCATCGACCTGCTCATATTAAGCTCCCTTTCCTCACAACGCTAAATCTTCCTGACTTTTCGAGACTAACGAATGATCCTGTATCTCATGACCCAGCTTGGCCAGCTGTCCCTACTAAGCTTCCCTCGAACATACCTAAGTTCGAGGGAAAACCTGAAGAGGATCCAAGTGAATATGTTACTACATTTCACCTATGGTGCTCTTCCAATTCCTTACATGAAGATTCAATCCGTTTAAGGCTCTTTCAATGCACCCTTATAGGGCCTGCCATGAAATGGTATATAGAGTTACCTAGGGGGGCATTCGCTTTGTTTAATGACCTAGCGATGACTTTTCTCAACCACTTCCAGCTACTAGTGCGTTACGACGTTGGTACTGAACTCTTGTCGACATTTCAGCAGGATAAAGCCATGCATATCTCAGACCATATCCAAGAGTGGCGTAGACGAAAGAGGTTGATTAAATCCTTCATACCACTGGAGTTTCTCCTTGCGTGGTTCCTTAAGTTGTTATTGCCTTATATAGCGAAGGATGTTTCTACATTCAGAGTTCAAAACAAGGAACAAGCCATTTTTAGGGCACAGGAATTGGACTTGATTTATGCTCAATCTGGTTTGTTATATGAGATCATTCCCAACCCTCCGCATTCTAGTTTCGACCCCAACGTTAAACCTAGACCACATGCCAATGGCATTGTTGGTTGTGTAAGTGCTAAGCCTATGGATTTGGTTGTGCAACAAGTCATTCAATTGTCGATCAACCAATCTGCTTCAGGACAAGCCATGTCTTTGTCTCAACCCACCCAAACGGTGAGTGTGCTTTCGGTGCAATCATTGGACCAGAAGGGTAACTAGCAACCCGGAAGGAATAGAAAGAAGGGTAAGAACAATCATAAGGGTGGGAATAGGAATGAAAATGATAATACTAATAACAAGAACACCCAAAATGTTGGGGGGACAAGTAATCTAAACGTAAGGTTAAATTTCCTTGCAAGTTATGTAAGGAGGATCACCTCACTTACTTGTGCCATCGTATCAATGAAGCGTCAATATTCTTAGTGCAGGGCCCAGCTATGCTAACCAACCCTTTACCTCACAATCAAAACATGAACTTGAGGACCCATGATTAGTCTGGTGGTGGTCAAGATCCACTGGAGGCTAGTGGTCATGGTTGTATCAACATGGTGCATGCTACGAAGGTTGTGGCCCATGCGAAGGACTATGGATCATCACAACCCGACCTAGGAAAGGAACCTGATCCACTAGGGACTCCTTTGCATATTGAAAAACCTATGGATAAACCTAAAGCTACACCTCATATTCCTAAGGGAGTCTTTAAGCATTTGGGGCACAATCCTAATGCCCAAGCCACCCAAAACTATTCTATTGTCGAGGATTTGGGCCACACTCCTTGTGCGATGTTTTGCACTTGACGTACTTTAGAGTTGTCCTTCACAAAGGAAGGCTTTGCTTTATGCCCTTGGTGTGAATGATGATAATTCTTCCTCCGTTATTAAATTTGAAACCATGGGATTGCATCCTCACTTGCCTTACTATGTGTCTCTTTTGATTCATGTAGAATGTCTTAACATGACCGTCAAGCGCAATGTGATTGACAAAGGCACTGCTACTTCTGTGATGTATTTATCATGTTGGAAGGGTTTATGTTCTCCTGAGTTGTCTAAATCTGGTATTATGTTTACTGATTTTTATGGGAGATCATTTAGGCCACATAGGATCCTTCCTTCCCTTAAGGTCCGTTTAGGAGGGAATACCATCGCAATAGAGGTCGAGGTGGTTGATGCGCCCCTTGACTATAATCTCTTGCCTGTTAGAATAATCAACCCATAGTATTTACCCACTTAGACATTATTCCATTTATTTTGTCTTATTTTCCTAGTCCATGAGTCCCACCATGTGCAAGTTGTCAATTGCCTATCCATAGAGGTCAAACTTGCCATTATTGACTCATGGAGCACTTTGGAAAGTCCTGGGAATCAAATTTGCTTTATTCCTGGCCTCCTAGGCGCCCTTCTGCTTTTTCTGCTTTGTTGACTGCTTTTCCAGTTTTTGAAGCACATAAGGAAAGCTAGACTAGGTGAGGTGAACCTGTTTTATTCCCCTTTCATCCTCCACTCTTTCCTCCATGAAAAAGAATGTATGAGCTGCCATTTGACCACTCTTTATCTTGCCCATGCGCCCTTGCTAATTCGTGGGGTCCTTGATAGATTTGGGATCAGCTTTTTACACCTATGGGGGATTTGCCTATTTTGGGTAAGCCTTCTTTATGCTAGATCTGGATGCTTCCTTATGCATTCAATTTGCTCATGTATTCTATATATTCAGCAGCCTATGTTATTACAGGGTTGGATATTGTACACTCAGTTAATATAATTTTGTGTTACAGCTCCATATTCAGTCTCCATTGTTGATAATTTGCATGATCAATTTTTAATTGCTGTGAGTGAAATTAATCTACTGCAGGCCTGAATTTCTACATGGTATCAGAGCCATTGTAGGTTGTTACTCTCCTCCAAAAATTGTTTTGCAGGTTCGACATCAAGACTGGGAGACTTCTACTGACAGCCGGGACAGATTTTCTAAAGCTATGGATCCACAAAAAACTATCCTCACTCCCTTCAATTATTTTGAATGGAAAGCAGAGATGGAGATCTTGTTGAGAGAGAAAGGCCTCTACAGGGTGACTATGGCTACAGAAGCAGAGCCCAATGCTACTGCAGAGAAGATCAAATGGCACAATCGGAGAGATGAGGCCTATGGCCTCCTATGTCTCAGTATTTCCCGAGACCTCCTTTTCCATCTCGATGGATTGACTTCACCGGATCAAGTATGAGAGAAACTTTCTGAACTCTTCAGAAAGACAGATGAGATGAGGGGACACCAAATCAAAAATGAATTGATTTCCCTGAGTCCCAGTAATTTTGAATCACTGCAGCTATACTTCTCCAAGTTCAAAGCACTAGTTTTGCAGCTGAAACAGTGTGGTATTGAAAAGAAAGATGAGCAGCTCGTATTGTCCATCCTATTGAAGCTAGGGCCTGATTACTTAGTCTTTGTTTCGACCTTCTATGCCACAAAACTCACAGCTCGAACCTGGAAGATGCCCATCCTTGCAGATTTCATGGAATCTCTCACACAGGAACAAGACA